>CM035150.1:19631812-19841562 GCA_020205605.1 Panax ginseng
CCCACCGGTTCGACCCGCGGTTCAATTCTTTAGATTGGGCTTGACTTTAATAAACGTTGGGCTTTAAATTGGGCTTTCTCATATAATTCATTGGGCTTGCTATTGGTTTAAGTCCAATTAAGTTATACCAACCTTTAACTCATACTCCATTAATACGACTTGTATTTTACGCCAGACTCACTTAAATCTCTTCGTCTAATACTCATACGATATTCATATTATACATCTTACTATTCTTCATACCATACTCATATTTATACTAATATAATACTCGTATTTCATACATATAATATCCGAAACGATTATACGCATTACATTTCCCTTTAGAAAACCTCTTTCACAAACCCTTTAGGTTTTACGTCTGTAAGCGAAAACTTCATTTGCCATAACAGAATTATTATTGAATATTCCATACTATCTTCGTATTCTATCATTACGTGTTTCTCAGAATCTCAAACCCTAGTTCCGAACGAAATCGGATGAAAAGTGTTTTTACGCAAACATTCTCGAAAAACCTTCGTTTTCGTCTTGATAATTCACAACAATTAATTCTAGCACAAAGCCATAATACTAACCACATCCGCACATTCTAGGTCATAGAACGACCTTCGAACATCTTACTCACATAATAACTCAATTAAATTCATTTAATCCACATAATCAAATAAAAATTTAATTCATTCAAAATTCAAATTTCAAGCGTTACATAAATAATAATGAACTTTTTTCTACGAATCAAAATAGAAAACAAGTTGAATTTAATATTTGAGGGTCTTAAGACCACGGACTATGTCCCCAGGTTATTAGGTATTACTACCCCAACCTTAACAATCATTTAGACTATATGCACCCTTCTTAACGCATTTCTTAGGGGATCAACCCTTTTACCATGTATTGTGCACAAACATCTAAACGTTATAATGCACAAAATCTCCTATGATAGGGTTGTTCGTCTCCGGTTTAGATTTAGAATTTTTCAGATTAAAGAAAGTTTAGCTCGGAACTAACTTATCAGTGGTTCTAGAATTTTAGAACACTATTCCATTATAGACTAGTTCAATAAATAAGAGTTTGCTTACTACTTGAAGGATTAATACAACATTGTAGAATTAAACAAGGTTATCAAAATCCAAGATCAAATAACAACGATATACAATTGAGTAAATGTGACGCCCCTAAAATAGGTATACATCACCCATCTTGAGTCGCCAAATACATGGTACAAAATTCAAATACAACTTAATTGTACAACAGTCGTGTAAAATACGACTAAACATATGCTATAAGTTTTAATACAAATATTGTCATCTAGACAATATACAAACTCAATGGGGTCCTCATTACATTTATTATCACACTATTTCACAGAATAGTGAGGACTACTAATGCTATCATCTGGATCATCACTCCGTTCCCCGACTAGTCCCTGCTACGTTCTCATTTCCTGAAGAGAACAATGAAAGCAAAAGGGTGAGCTCAACTAGCCCAGTAAGAAATATTATGACTAAGATAATGCAGAATAAATTATCATTATCCTTCAACAATGTTAAACTGATAAAATATAACAAACATCAAGTTTAACTGCAGCGAAACAAACAATCCATTAGAAGAGTCAAGTAGAGAATAAAATCTACTATCTTCCATGATCTAAAAGATTTTTCATTACTTTTATCGCTGAGACTCAACTTAATAAATAATCCACATCATCCCTGCACTACGGCCAAGGATATTCATTAGTATCACGACCACAAATTATCCATACACTACGGGCTAAGGATATTCATGTATTCATCAATGGTCATGATCATGCCAAAAACTGTCCTTCAATGCACTACGACCAAGGAGGATTTTTACCACATCATTTGTAACATTACGGTCATGATTATACCGAATAATACCGGTCATAATCATACCCAAGTCATCTATGCACTACCAGGCCACATATGACTTTCAACATATTATAAACATGAGGATGATGACAATTCAATAAAACAAGTTCAAGAATAAATTTTAAAGATTTATAAGTTAATTTATCCTGAACTCAATAACGTCCAAATTGTCAACATGATACTACTTTATGGAGTAAAATTCAAGAATGCTCAGAAGAATATTTCCATGAAAAGATACTGGATGAAGCGCAAATATCAAGGATATTCCACTAATTTCATGGAGTATAGAAGTCAAAACTTTAACCAACTGAGTATAATAAGGAATGGAATAACAAAAGAAATCACCAAGCATGCGATATACTACACAGACATGTTATTCCAACAGAATAATAAATAACGGAACCAGGTCATGCGTAAACGCACATACAGGAAATTCCAACAAAATAATAATTAATCTAACCGGTCATGTAAAGCATGCATGTGATGTTCCAACAAAATGATAAATAATGGAACCTGTGTCATGTAGTAAAGCACACATATATGATGTTCCAAATGTAATAATAAAATGGAATAACAGAAGAATTTCACCAAGTATAGGGTAGCCCGCGTATACAGGTTATTCAACCAAAATAATAAAGAATGGAATAACAGAAGTTCTCTTCATGAATAAGAAAGGAAGAATACCCTTTCATTTAGTACAACAAATAATATCCCTCATCAGAAAAAAGAATAGTATTCCAATCTGGCGATGATATTCTTGAAGAAAACTTACACTTCGCTCAAAGCTTTTTAAAACTCTAAAGAAATACGCTCAAGATTATAGAAGAATTCTCTGAACTTCTGGTGTGGTTTTCAATTCTAACCAAACATCCTATTTATAGGAAAATAGAAAGGATACTATGCTGCACTATGCAATAAAATAAATATATTCTATATATATATATTATTTAAAATCTAATAAAAAAAATAACTTTATAAAAGTATTCTATTTTATATAAAAAGATTTTACTATGCAAAACACTATGCATGCACTATGCAACACTATGCATAATAAAATATAATATATTCTAATTATTGTCTAATAAAATAAATAACTTTATAAAAGTATTACATTTTATATAAGAAGATTTTACTATACAAAACACACTATGCATAATAGAATATTATATATTCTATTTATAGTCTAATAAAACGAATAACTTTATAAAAGTATTCTATTTTATATACAAAGCTTTTCTGTTTTATTACATTAATAATACTAATAAAACAAAACTCATCATCATTACTATAATTCACAATATTAATCGACTGTGTTGTTCCTGTGAAAGAGGGGCTTTCAATAAGGATTTCTCCCCATTGGCGCGGCAATTAGGGGACCAAACCTCTCCTGGATAGAACTTCAGACATCGTTAATATTGCAAATAATAATATTAATAACTTTGTCATCTCAATTATTGATTATAAAATATTGACAATAATTGAATCAAATAACGTGAGATATTATGCAAAGAATTATCAGAATAATAATTAAATAAAACCGAGTGACTTCTCACGTAAGCATCAATACTCAATACCGTGTGCTCATCGTGAAACTACGCCAGACATCGCATTTCTTTTAACATCGGGTGTTTCAATAGTTAACGGTAGAAAACTTCCGTCGTTATTTTCATAAAGTATTTTTTCATTTTCTCAATCCGACAATAATTCCGTTGTGGGGTCCACCAATGATTGTGCCATTGTATTTAATATTCCCGTTAAAACGAATATTCCCCACCAATCGAATATTATATAACAACTCATGTATTTTTTGCAAAATTTATAAATATTACCCACAACTATAACATTATATCAAATTCATTCCATAATATTCAAAAATGATATTTATAGAAAATTTATTTTTATTTATAAAAGTCAGGTTTTACAACCTCCCTTCTTATGAAATTTCACCTCAAAATTAGGGTACGCACTGGTATGTCAAGAGGTAAGGATACCTTGATTTTATTTCAGATTCTAACTCCCAGGTCATTTCCTCAACATCGTGGTTTCTCCACAAAACTTTGACTTGAGGTATAACCTTGGAGCGTAGAATATGTTCCTTCTTATCCAATATTTGAACATGAACCTCTTCATTCGTCAAATCTTCCGCTATTTCGTCTGGTTCTAACTAAATAATGTGGTTCGAGTTTTCCACATATTTACGTAACATGGATATGTGAAAAACGTTATGAACACGAGACATACTTGGCGATAAAGCGAGTCTATAGGCCACAGTTCCTACTCGATCGAGGATTAAAAATGGGCCGATGAATCGAGGATTGAGCTTTCCTCTCTTTCCAAATCTCGTAACTCCTTTCCATGGAGCAACACGTAACAACACATGATCTCCTATATCGAATTCCACGTCCTTTCAATGAAGATCAGCATAACTCTTTTGTTCGATCTTGTGAGGTTTTTATACGTTGTCGGATCGTTTGAATCTTTTCCGTAGTCATACGTACCAACTCTGGTCCCAACAATGTTGCTTCACCCACCTCATCCCAACATACTGGAGAACGACACTTTCTTCCATACAACGCCTCAAATGGAGCCATGCCAATACTTGCTTGATAGCTGTTGTTGTAAGAAAACTCCACCAATGGTAAGAACTTGTCCCAACTTCCCTTGAAGTCAAGGACACAGAGTCTTAATAAATCTTCAAGAGTTGGAATAGTCCTCTCCGACTGCCCGTCCGTCTGAGGATGATATGCCGATCTAAATCATAAATTCGTGCCCATAGCTTTTTGCAAACTAACCCAAAATTGTGAAGTGAATCTTGGGTCTCAATCAGAAACTATGGATACTGGCATACCATGCAATCTTACAAGCTCATTTATGTACATACGAGCAAGACGTTCAAGTGTATAAGTTTCTCGTATCGGTAAGAAATGAGCAGACTTGGTCAATCTATCAACAATGACCCAAATCGCATCTATACCTTGAGAAACCTTAGGAAGACTGGTAACGAAATCCATGGTAATGTGCTCCCACTTCCATTATGGAATTTCAAGTGGTTGAAATGGACCTTTTGGTACTTGATGCTCCGCCTTAACTCATTGACAAGTTAGACACCTTGAGATAAAAAGCTTATCTCTCTCTTTCATATTGCTCCACCAAAATATATGATTTAAGATCACGATACATTTGGTACTCCTGTGATGGATTGTAAATCTGTGTGTTGTGCGCCTCCATCATGATTTTATACTTTAAATCGTGGGTCGTTAGGAACACAAAGTCCGGAGTTGACTCAAGTATTCCTTCTTCATCGATTCTTGCTTCCCAGATAGTACCTTCTTGCACCTTCTTCCTCATATGCATCGCCCTGTGTCGCGTAGTTTGAGCAAACTTTAACTTTATCGATTAAAGTCGGTTCTACTCGTATATTCGCCATCATCACATGGGTCCCCGTAGTCTTAACTCTATCTCCATCCTTTTCAAGTCACACAAAATGGGCCTTTCATTGACAATATCGCACTCGCCAAGATATGATCTTCTACTCAATGCGCTACCACTACCACGCTCGCTTTTCCGGGATGGTATTGGATGGTATGATCATAATCTTTCGTTGAGCTCAAGCCAACGTCGTTGTCGCATGTTAAGTTCCTTTTGAGTGAAGAAATATTTGAGGCTTTTATGATCCGTAAAGATCTCCACTTTCTCCCCATACAAGTAATGCCTCCAAATTTTAAGTGCGAAGACAACAGCTGCCAACTCTAGATCATGAGTAGAATAATTCCTCTCATATTCTTTGAGTTGTCGAGAGGCATAGGCTATGACTTTCCCATGTTGCATGAGAACACATCCTAACCCTTTGCCCGATGCATCACTGTAGATGACAAATCCCTCCGAGCCAGATGGTATTGTCAGAATAGGTGCTGAAATGAGTCTCCTCTTGAGTTCTTGAAAACTCTTCTCACATTCTTCGTTCCAACCGAACTTTCTATCTTTTTGAGTCAGCTGAGTTAATGGAGTAGCGATTCGAGAAAACCCTTCCACGAATCTCCGATAATAACCATTTAATCCGAGAAAACTACGCATTTTGGCCACCGATTTAGGTTCCTCCCACTTTGAATAGCTTCCATTTTTGCCGGGTCAACAGATATTCCATGACTTGATACTACGTGCCCAAGGAATGCTACTTCCTCAAGCCGATCTCAGATTTCTTCAACTTGGCATAAAGCTTATTTTCACGAAGCTTTTGGAGTATCACCTCAAGTGTTGCTTTCATGATCTTCACGGCTTTTGAATATATGAGGATGTCATCAATAAAGATGACCACAAAGTGATCCAAATATTCCTTGAATACTCGGTTCATCATATCCATGAAGGCAGAGGAGCATTAGTCAATCCAAAAGACATGACTAAGAATTCATAATGCCCGTGCATCGAAGTTTCAAGGGCGCCTTTGAATATCCTTAGTTCTAACCTTCAACTGATGATATCTAGAACGAAGATCGATCTTTGAAAAGAATTATGCTCCTTGCAACTGGTCAAACATGTCATCAATGCGAGGCAACGGGTACCTATTTTTGATGGTGATATGATTCAACTCCCGATAATCAATACAAAGTCGCATACTTCCATCTTTCTTCTTCACGAATAAAATAGGAGCACCCCAAGGAGATGTACTAGGATGAATGAAACCAATGTCTAACAATTCCTACAATTGGGTCTTTAACTCCTGAAGTTCAATAGGAGCCATTCGATATGGGGCTTTGAGAATGGGTTTTGTACCGAGTTCCAGGTCGATACAAAATTCAATTTCACACTCTGGGGGTAGGCCAGGAAGTTCTTTAGGGAATACGTCAGAAAAATTATTAACAATAGAAATATCATTCAAATCTGACGTATTTTTATTTAAATCTGTGACGTGAGCTAAGAAAGCTTGACATCCATTTTTCAATAAACGAATAGCTTTATGGCTTGAGATGACCGTGATTGATTTTAATGGTTTGGTCGGAATTCAAGATAATAGGTTGATTAGGAATATGAAAGCTAACAACTTATTTAAAATAATCAATTTTAGCATGATGAGTAGTTAACCAATCAATCCCTAGAATCACATCAAATGCAAGTATTTTCAATGAAATAAGATCGTCAGGTAATGTGAGGGTACCGATTTGAACAAAACAAGACTTATAAACAGTGGATGTAATGAAGGTTTCTCCTGTGACGCCCCCAAATCTGGGTCTCTTTCAACCCGACAGATGGTGCTCCACGGTGCTACAGTTCACACAAACATTCAATTGAAAAAGCCTCAAAAGAACGAATCATTTTATATATATATTCCAAAACAATACTACCATTCCCGTGTTCTTTATAACTAAATTACATTTATTCTTGTCATAATATCAAATATTATCATTTCAAACCTATAATATTACATAGGTACGCAACAAGTTCGCTTTAGCCTTCACTTTATCCTTGTCGAATCCTTTGGTCATATCGTCTAAGCTGCAATCATATGGTTCAAGCAAGTGTGAGCATAACAAGCTCAACAAGTATAACAATTTTATTTTTAAAAGAATGCTTGAAACATAGGAATCATATATCTTCAATAACTGGATGATAGTTACGAAGTACTATCAATAATTCAAAATAGCTTTCCTTTTCCTTCAAAACATTTTACAATAACAATATTCATCAATTCTCGTTCAAGACGTTAACGCCTTTATAGTTTCTTTGAAAAGGACAACACGACACGAAGTCCGTAAGTTTCGACATATCTTACGAGCACTTCTAGGTGATCGATTTATAGTACTCTATATTGATCAACACTACATCCATTAAACGTGTGTACGTTTAAGTTGTGGCAACCTCACGTGCCCATCGAATACTCGATGAAAATACATTTATTTATTCATATTCAAAGCTTACCTTGAATCCGTATCTATTAGTTGGCGTGATATAATAGCGTTAATAATTCTATATTGAAAGACTTGTAAGCAGTTCAATCAATCTATCAAGATTAGTCTAGCCAGAAGCTAAAACCGGTATCGACTCTTTCCTCAAAACCATACATGCATCTCATAATGTGAATCATTTGAAAACTCGGCTAACACGAAGGTTAGACAAGCGTTTAAGAAAAACTTGCCTTCACGTTTGCTTACAAAGATAATTACGTTTCCTTTGAGTCTTTACAGTCTCTACAACACATAATCACACAACATACCACATTAGGTCATGAATGAACATATATATAGTTCCTAAAGAATCTTACCCTTCTTCTCAATCTAACCCTCAGTATTAGATTTGTTATTTATTGGTTCGCGCTTTCCATCATTCTTTTTACATCATTCTTACCCACTTCGTTCCTTTATATAACTTAATTGAAATTATTTTATTAATACAACTCTTGTTCAAGTTAATTATCCTTCCTCACGGGCTTACTAACGCCCTTACGTTATTTAATCGAAACTCGATTGTCATTGATTAAGTACACTTATTGTACATCGTTCTTGTTCACATTCGACTTATCTTCAACCTTTAGTATATTACTTAAGGTTTATAACACCCTTTAATGATGTTGAGTTAAGATAATTAAGAATTTCATTCACTATTCATACACTTCTCCTTCTCTTTACATTCAAAACCTTTCTTCTCTATCTATTACCTAGTAAAATCAATGGCGCTTAGCTTTTTTTTTTCAGACTCTGCTACTGACATGGCACTCTTGGTTCCAAAATCCGGTCTCTTGTCATGGGCGCCATGCCTAGTGCATTCGGCACTGTATTACCAACTAACAGGGGCTAATGTGGGCTATCTGTCCATTGCCATGCATACAATGCATTATTCTCGCTTTTGAGTGGAGCCATACAATACAAGCTAACTGTATTAGACAATTTTGATGATTTTTCTTTTAGTGAGATTCCTACCAGTAACTTCTTTGTTATAAGTCCGAATTGGCTCGCTCAAGAGCTTCACGGTTCACAAATTACGTACTCTATGCGCTCATGCAAGAATTTTATCTATTCGACTTCATTTGCTAAAAATTCACCTATTAGTCCATTTTTAACACAAACGATAAACATTCATGAACATTCAATGCTCGTTTTTTGTTCTAAGTCTAATCCGACCATTTTCGAAGTTCAACTCTATAATGCCAAATAAGACTTGTCTCCATTGAAACCAATGTTTCCAAGCTAAATATCAAAATTGCCTTCCATTCCGAGAATTTTCATTTAATTCGACGATTGTAGTCTAATCGTGAATTAAGTGAAACTTCGTTATTTGAGATTTTTAAACCATTTCACTTGGATTCAATCCATCATGCTACCATATTGACATACATGCTTCGTTAACCTATAAACATAATAAGTTATTGCTTGTTCTTTGTAAATTTGTAACTTATAAAAATACAATTTACTTATGTTTCCATTTCTCATAACTTATGTCTTTTCTTCATATGACTTATTATGATTAATGACTATTAACCCTTCTTTTTACTTCTTATTAACATATGAACTTCATTAATGTAAACATGTTACACTTCTCACAAGTTCTTATACTTTCCTTATTGTTCTTCACAAGTTTTTAACTTAATTGATTACAATTACTTTAATCATGACTTATACTACTTTTATAAGATTTAATCCCTTTGGTTTATCATTCCTTAGCATACTAGTTCTACCAATACCCCCTTCTCTAACTATGGAAGAGAGAAAGAAACATGGTTTAAGATCACTTACTTTTTGAATAACACTTGGTAAATCTTTAATCTCCTTCTTGATTCTTGAACTTCAAAGGTTAACTTCATAGCTTATTCTCACTTATTCTCTCTAACCAATAAGCTATAAGTTATTGGTGGAAAATCTAATAATAGAAGTCTAACTTTATAAGTGCTTATTCTCTCAACCAAATAAGCTCTCAAATTATGTTTTTATTGGATGAAAAACTAACAACCAACAAATGAAAACAAAGCTTGCTATTTATAGGATTTCTAAGGTTAGGGTAGTTTGGTCATTAGGCCATCCCACCTCCTTAATCACCTCCTTACTATTCCTAACTTAAGGCTTAAGTAAACTTGGCCACTAAGTCTACTTGCTCACCACAACACTTGGTCACCACAACACTTGGTCACCATACTTACTTAACCTCTAAGTTTGCTTGTTCATCACCTTGGATCATCCATGGGTTGCTCCATGGTTCTTACCCATTGGATACTTACTTGGGCTTAGGTTAATTAAATTAACTTCTACTTAATTATTTGGGCTTGCACATTATTTTACTTTGGGCTTGTAATTAAACAATCATTGGGCTTGTTTATATAAACTCACATTGGACTTAACCATCCAATACTTGGGCTCACATAATACTTAACAAATTCTACCAATTCCTTTCTTTTCGCTTAAAGCCTTATAATATATATTATATGTATTAATCTCAGATTTTAACTCAGTATACTATTCATCATATATACGATATACTATCATTCATACACATTCGTATAATACTTATCAGATCATACTCAGATTCATTACTTCGTATAATACCTAAGTATTATACGATCATTGTTTTAATTCATTACTCGTCGTGACATTTTCTTCTCAGAAAGTCACTTTCCCTAAGCGTTAGGTTTTAAGTCCACATGCTAAAATATTAACTCAAATATTATTGGATATTCCATCTCACATCGATATTCTATCATTACGTATTTCTCGGAAGTTCAAAATAATTCTCGAGCAGAAATGCGTGAATAGTGTTTTTTGAAAAATTTCTCGAAAAGCTTTTATTTTCATCTTGAAAATTCAAACACTTTAATTCTACCACGTAGCCAAAATCCTACGATGTTCTGACATTTCTAGGTCATAGAATCGACCTTCTTCGATTAGCTTGCTCCATAAATAATCAATTAAATTCATTTAATAAAAATAAAAATTTAATTCTCAAAAATCCAATTTTCTCGGGCGTTACATTCTCCCAACGGAGTTTCCACAGATAGGTCAAAATCTAATTTATCCGGAGTTAAATTTAATCGTTGAGCGTAAGTAGGAGAAATAAAAGAATGGGTAGAACCGGTATCAAATAAGGTATAGACTTCGTTAAAGTTTATGATAAGCTTACCCGTGATGACCTTGTTCGGGTTCCTTGCTTTTTGGGAGGTCACAACAAACGTTTCCCTTGAACTACTGGTTTTGACTTGCTTGGGACGGTATTTTGTGTTACCGTTCCAACTGGACTTGTCTTCGATGCACAAAAAAATCGGGCTAGGTGACCTTCTCTTCCAAAATTATAACACGCTTTGGATGGCATCGCGCAGTTTGGACTGATATGTCCCTCCCCTTCGCATTTGAAGCATATGATAGGTGGTCGTTCTCTTTCCTTAACCACGGGTGCTGATGCTGACGTCTTTCCATCATTTTGAATCTCCTCTTCTTGAAATGTCCATTCTTATTGTCTTGTCCATGATTACCACCGAAGTGGTTACCATTTCTGGCATGTTGATTCCCTCCACGTTTGTTGTCACCGCTTCGATGACCGTTACCACTGGTATTTTCATTCTGCCGGCTGCTTTCTCTTGGTTGCGTTGACTCGTTATCGCGCTCCAATAACTGAGTCTTATTTACAACATCTTAATACAAACACAGTTTATGAGAAATAAGATATTGACGTATCTCCGGTTTCAAACCTCTTAAAAACATTCACGTCATTCTCTCCTCATTATCAACCAAGTGAGACGCAAACCGAGACAACTCAACAAACTTAGCTTCGTACTGTGACACGATCATATTGTTCTGCTCTAACTTGATGAACTATACCTCTTTTATGTGATGAATACTTTCGGAAAAGTACTTGTCGTTGAATAGTTCTTGGAACTTCTCCCAAGACATCTTCAGTGCGGTAGGTTGAGTACACTATACCGATTCCCACCAAGAATCGCCTCTCCTCGCAACATAAAGGTGGCAAAGCGAACCTTTTGCTCCTGAGCATCCCAAGACTTCAAATATCTTGGTGATCCGCTTTATCCATGCTTCCGCCTTTAAGTGGTTTTGGCTCTCCAATAAACTCCGGTGGTCCCAACTCCTTGAACTGCATTTAGCGGTGACCGTCTCGAGAGTTTCTAGTGTTTCCACCTACATTTTGACAGAGCCGCCTCACCGATGTTGCATGAATTGCATAAAGCCTCTGAACATTCCATCATTCGTCATTTGGTCAGTGTTGTTGTTTGCATGAGGATTGTTGCCTCTGATGCACATTATCCTGATTATTGAAATGTGGAGACTCAACGGTCTCCTGTGCTCCATTGCTATTCTCAACATTCTCAGATGTCATTTTCAGATACTGCCACAAAACAAGGATTAGTTATCATATCATATATTATCCCTATACTCTGACCGACAAATTAAATACCAAATAAACTTAGGTAGGTCATACTAACAAAGGAATTCCCCGTCTCTCCCCTCCTAGTTCTAGTCTCACATCTTACCCAGGGATCATATCCCTAAGCTTTGATACCAACTGTGACGCCCCCAAAATAGGTATACATCACCCATCTTGAGTCGCCAAATACATGGTACAAAATTCAAATACAACTTAATTGTACAACAGTCGTGTAAAATACGACTAAACATATGCTGTGAGTTTTAATACAAATATTTTCATCTAGACAATATACAAACTCAATGGGGTCCTCATTACATTTACTATCACACTATTTCACAGAATAGTAAGGACTACTAATGCTATCATCTGGACTGTCACTCCGTTCCCCGACTAGTCCCTGCTATGTTCTAATTTCCTGAAGAGAACAATGAAAGCAAAAGGGTGAGCTCAACTAGCCCAGTTAGAAATATTATGACTAAGATAATGCAGAATAAATTATCATTAGCCTTCAACAGTGTTAAACTGATAAAATACAACAAACATCAAGTTTAACTACAACGGAACAAGCAATCCATTAGAAGAGTCAAGTAGAGAATAAAATCTACTATCTTCTATGATCTAAAAGGTTTTTCATTACTTTTATCGCTGAGACTCAGCTTAATAAATAATCCACATCATCCATGCACTACGGGCCAAGGATATTCATGTATTCATCAATGGTCATGATCATGCCAACAACTGTCCTTCAATGCACTACGGCCAATGAGGATTTTTACCACATCATTTGTAACATTATGATCATGATTATACCGAATAATCCCTGGTCATTATCATACCAAGTCCATCTATGCATTACAGGCCACATATGACTTTTAACATTTTATAAACATGAGGATGATGAAAATTCAATAAAACAAGTTCAAGAATAAATTTTAAAGATTTATAAGTTAATTTATCCTGAACTCAATAATGTCCAAATTGTCAACATGATACTGCTTTGTGGAGTAAAATTCAAGAATGCTCAAAAGAATATTTTCATGAAAAGATACTGGATGAAGCGCAAATATCAAGGATATTCCACTAATTTCATGGAGTATAAAAGTCAAAACTTTAACCAACTGAGTATAATAAGGAATGGAATAACAAAAGAAATCACCAGCATGCGATAGAAGTTACGTACAAACAAAGTTATTCCAATGTAATAATAAATAATGTAACCAGTCATGTGTAAACGCATATGATATATTCCAATGTAATAATAAATAATGGAACCAGTCATGCATAAACGCACAAACAGGATATTCCAATGTAATAATAATTAACGGAACTAGGTCAAATGCGCCAAAAAGCACATATATGATATTCAACAAAATGATAAATAATGGAACCGTGTCATGCGTAAAAGCATGCATGAGGATGTTCCAAATGTAATAATAAAATGGAATAATGTAAGAATTTCACCAAGTATAGGTAGTAGAGCGTGTCTGATTATTCCAATAGAATAATAAAGAATGGAATAACAGAAGTTCACTTCATGAATAAGAAAGGAAGAATAACCCTTACGAGTACAACAAATAATATCCCTTACTATAAAAGAATACTATTCTGACTGGTAGGGCGAGGATATTCTTGACGAAAACTTACACTACGCTCAAAGCTTCTTAAAACTCTAAAGAAATACGCTCAAGATTATAGAAGAATTCTCTGAACTTCTGGTGTGGTTTTCAATTCTATCTAAAAATCCTATTTATAGGAAAATAGAAAGGATTCTATATCTTTTTTATACAATAAAATATAATATAATATAATATATATTTAAATATATAATATATATATATTTATATATTTTATGTAAAATCTAATAAAACAAATAACTTTATAATAAAAAGATTTTACTATGCAAAACACTAAGCAGACACTATGCAACACTATGCATAATAAAATATAATATATTCTAATTATTGTCTAATAAAACAAATAACTTTATAAAAGTATTTTGTTTTATATAAAAAGATTTTACTATGCAAAACACTATGCATAATAGAATATTATATATTCTATTTATAGTCTAATAAAATAAATAACTTTATAAAAGTATTCTGTTTTATATACAAAGCTTTTCTGTTTTATTACATTAATAATACTAATAAAACAAAACTTATCAACATTATTATAATTCACAATATTAATCGACCAGGTCATTCCCAGGAAAGAGGCGGCTTTTCAATAAGGATTTCTCCCCATTGGCGCGCAATTAGGTGACCAAATCTCTCCTTGACAAAACTTCTAGACATCGTTAATATTGCAAATAATAATATTAATAACTTTGTCATCTCAATTATTGATTATAAAATATTGACAATAATTGAATCAAATAACGTGAGATATTACGCAAAGAATTATCGTAATAATAATTGAACAAAACCGAGTGACTTCTCACGTAAGCATCAATAATCAATACCGTGTGCATCGCATGCAACTACTCAGATTACTATACTTTTAACACGGGTGTTTCAACGATTAACGGTATAACTTCCGACGTTATTTTCATAAAGTATTTTTGTCGCGTTTTCTCAATCCGATAATAATTACATTAAGCTAGGGGTCCACCAATGATTATGTTGTTGTATTTAATATTCTCTCGTTAAAACGAATATTCCCCGAGCCAATAGAATGTTATATAACAACTTGTGTACTTTGCAAAATTTATAAATATTACCCTCAACTATAACATTATATCAAATTCATTCCATAATATTCAAAAATAATATTTATAGAAAATTTATTTTTATTTATAAAAGTTGGGGTCTTACAGTAAACATGATTTATATGCAAAGTATTATATTCAAAAGAGTTAAAACAACCTCCTTTAAATCAATGTATTAGAACAATATATGCTTTAGATAACAATAAGGAAAGTGAAACTTGCTCGATGTAACGAATTAGGTTACAAGAGCTTGTACATTCATACACAAGATATATTAGACTTGCTCAATAAAAGTTTAGGATAAGAAACTTGCATTAATTATAAAGAGAATGAAGTTAGAAAACTTGCTCAATAAAAGTTTAGGATAAAGAAACTTGCATTCATTATAAAGAGAATGAAGATAGGAAACTTGCTCAATAAAAGTTTAGGATAAAGAAACTTGCATTCATTATAAAGAGAATGAAGTTAGGAAACTTGCCTTGTATGTAAGGTACACAAGTATAATAATGTTTGCTAATTACCCTACACATATCATTGACATCGCAATATTAATTAGTTGTATTAATATTAGCTTTATGGGTTTAAACCACCATTTAAGCCATACCCTTAACTTAACACCTAACCATGTTGGTTAACATTCTTAACAAATCTAAAATCTCACTATAAACTAACATAAACTTTATCATTTATCTTTAACTTTTGAAAATATCACATTTGGTTCATTACATAACTTAATTAAATAATCACTTAAAATCTTCACACTTTGTATTACAACACATTACAATCTGTTGTTCTAGTCCACATTATGTCTTAACATCATTAACATGCATGCCAAACTAGATTAAGTCCATTAATTATAACCTACAAATAAACACAACTCTTTGTCTAGGCTTTGTGGTACGGTGCAATCAAGACTTTGTCCCAAGCCTCGACACTCTACGCTGAATAGCACAATTTCTTCAGAGATTCATGAGAAGGCCTATGTGACACCCCCAAATCCTGGTACTTCATTTCCTCAATATTTTGTGTTCACTTAATCAAAACATTCATTTATAACTACCCAATTATAATAAAATTGAATAATAAAACCTGCCCATACAGGAATAAATTTAAATAAAAATCTCCCAGGTTATCTAACCTTTAACAACAATCATTCAAATGCGGAATTTAAATAAACTTCATTACAATCTTTAAACCAAAATCTGATAGTAAAACTATCGAATCTATTACAAGTCTTCAGTACTTGTTCATCTTTCCTTTTCCCTTATTGGTGCTAGGTACGTCACCAGTTTCAAATTTAGCTGTAAGAAATTTTACAGGCAAGAGTGAGCAAACAAGGCCCACTTGAAATAACAATAAATAAATCTTTAAACTTTTACATCAACTGCCAATATTAGGCTTAATAGAACTGAATATTGTATTCTATTAACTTTCTGAAATTTATAACATTCATTGAGGGTCTAATGACCACTTAATCATGTCCACAAGTTATAAGTAATCTTTCAACTTTAACTTTAACAAATATAAGACTATAAGGACTCCACGCATTTTAGGGGATCAACCCTTCGCATACAATGTATTGTGCAAAACCATTTCAACGCTAAGCGTAAACCTCCATTAAAAGAGTTATTCATCTCAAGATTTAGAATACAAGTCCGCACTAAAGTAAGTTTGGTTTGGATACATTATAGGTAATTTAGATTCAAACGGTAATCAACTAAGGATTAGTTGATTACAAAAGAAATAATCAGTATGCTATGGAATAATCATAACTGAATTGATATTTGTAAATTAACATTATGCTTTAGGAATAATCTAATAGCATGAGCATTGAATAATCATAACATTCAAGGTTATTGAGAATTTGGGTAATAAACATGCATATTGAATAGTAATTTGAACGATAGAGTTGTTCAATACTAGAATATTAAAATAGAACAACTCGCATGCTAAATCAAGAGTTACATATTAAAGAACTTGCTCAATAATAAAATATAAGATTTGGAATACTTGTATTCTCATGAACCAATAGATACAAGAGCTTTATCAATAATAAACAATCTAACTCTCACTTAAAGTGTAAAGTTAACAACTTGTATAATTGAAATGGAATTAAAAGCAATAATGTGCTCAATCTAAATTAAACTTGTACAACGAAGTTTTAGAGTTAGAAAACTTGCCTTTAGCAGCACAAGCCTAAACCTTACAACTTGAATCAATACCCTATACATATGTCATCATGACATAATTAGTCATTACCAACATTTTATATCTATATAAACAAAATATATACATTATGTAGGTTAAATTACTAATTCACATAATCAAACTACATTAATACTAATTAACTCTTGATAACATGTTCATTCATAGTTTAATACTAATGAAATCATCATTTAACATTCATATTATTAACACATAACATTTATTTTCAAGTTTTGTATACATAAACAAAAGCTATAACATTCTCGTTAACTCATGCCATGCTACGCCATATAGTTTATAGTGCTGGTGTGGTCGTTTGTGAAGGGATGATGAAATAAGCAAGGCCAAGAACGATCTTCTTTGGTCATGTACATGACGCGAAACTTCATGTCGGATCGGATGCCTTTAAGAATCGTGAAAAAAAAGTCAAATTGGACTAAAAGCTCGAATCTAATAGACTGATTAACATGTAATACACATATAGAATTCATATAAACATATTGTGAAGACTTCTAGCATGTTTTTACTCATAAAATAACATAAACATCAAAGTTACAACACCCAATTTCAATGTTTTTAGCAAAAACTCCATTGTTGACATTTTCAATGGAAATCAACACTGTGATTTTGTTTTTCAATCAAAACAGTAAATTCAAAACACCATTGTTATGATTATCCATACTTTATCAAACTCAAAAATAAATTTATCAATCTAACAACTAATTAAACCTTAATTTCTATTTTAAATTAAGCCATACTCATATATTTTTCATATGAATACTCTGTAATATATTTTCTTCACATAACACATACATACATGAATTAATTTCTCTATAATCATGCATAAACTCATGAAATAACCATATAATCAATAATCATACAAAACTATATACATAACAACAATTTATCTTTTATAAAATTTTCACAGAGAACTTTTTGGAAGAAGAAGAAAACTAGATTTTTAAAGAAAAAGGTTAAGCTCCTACCTTTGATTAAGAATGATGGCTACTTTTGATTATCAATTTCTTTTCTCCAATTCCTTTCTCAAACCTTCAAGGATTTCTCTCAAGTTTTCTCTCCTTTTTTCTTCTTCTTCTTCTTCTTCTTCTTCTTCTTTCTTATCTTTTTCTTCCAATCGAGTCTTTTCTAGTTTACGTATAATAATATAACGTATATAGATATAATGTATATATTAAATATATAATATAACTCTAAACTTAATCGACATCGCTTATAAACTTTTGAAAATCAAAAGCCATAAGGCTTGTTTGGTTGCTTAATAAAAATAACTCATTAACCCTTACACCTTGTTTGGCAAATCTAACTAAAACAAATGGATTAATCCTTATACCTTGTTTGATAAAACACTATTAGGTTAAAGACTTATATTATGCAATAAGACATGTTTGGCAAAACTAAATTGAAGTCCTTTAATTTATTTTAATAACTCCTTTATAGCAAGGTTATTAGTTACACTTTTATTTAATTAATAAATTAATTAAAATATTAATCTATTAAATTACTTTAGCACATAATTTAATATCACATAACTATAATTTCTTTTATAATTATAATTTTATTTAACCAACTAATATTTTAAATTACAATTTCCCATTTAAAATATTATAATTTATTTAAATCACTATAAGCTCTCTAGCTTACTTATTAAATTAAATTGGTATATAATCTCATAACAATTAATTTTCTTAGATCCTTAATTATTTATTCAACAAATAATTAACTAAACCACATCAACTCAAATTACCATTAAATACTTATATAATTTAATAAATATTTATTATTGCAAATAAATATTTAATATTTAATATTTAATTATTTATTCAACAAATAATTAACTAAATCACATCAACTCAAATTGAACAATTATTTATTCAATAATAAACATATCCATTAAATACTTATATAAATCAATAAATATTTAATATTATACTTTAAAATTCCGGAATGTTACATCATTCCCTCCTTACAAGGATTCTGTCCTCAAATCACAACTCAAACAAATCATTCGTTACATTCTTCCCTACTTACAAAGATTACATTCCTCAGAATCGAAGACATGAATCAAACAAATAACTCTGTGGTATTCTTTTCAACATTTTATCTTCGAGTTCCCACGTAGCTTCTTCGTTGTGGTTCCTCCATATCACCTTCATGTAAGGTATCACTTTATTCCTGAGCACTTGTTCTTTCCTGTCGACTATCTGGATAGGAACCTCTTCATAAGACAAATCTTTCTCGAACTGCAACGGTTCATACTTGATCACATGTTTGTAGTCGGGTTTATATGGTCGTAACACCGAAATGTGAAAAACATTATGAATATTTTCCAACTCTGGAGGTAGAGCTACCTCGTAAGCCACTTCTCCCACTCTTCGCAGCACTTCAAAGGGTCCAATAAATCTCGGGCTTAGCTTTCCCTTTTTACCGAAACGAATTTTCCCTTTCCAAGGAGAAACTTTTAGGAATACAAAGTTCCTACGTTGAATGCACGATCTTGTCTGTGTTGATCAGCATACTTTTTCTATCTGTCTTGGGCTGCTACTAGTCTTGTCCTGATGAGTTTAACAACGTCAGCAATTTGTTGCACCAGTTCTGGTCCTAACAGCTAGCGTTCACCGACTTCATCCCAGCACAGTGGAGTTCTGTACTTTCTGCCGTACAATGCCTCGTAAGGTGGCATGCCGATGCTCGCGTGATAACTGTTGTTGTAAGAAAATTCCACCAACGGTAATTGTTCTTCCCAGCTTCCTTTAAAGTCCATGACGATGCTCTCAAAGATATCTTCCAATGTCTGAATTGTTCATTCGCTTTGGCCATCTCATTTGTGTGGATGATAAGTCGTACTCATTCGCAGAATCAGATCCCCATGCATTCTCAGTAGTCTCTTCCCAAAATTTGACGTGAATCGCGGATCTCTATCGGACATTAATTGATACCGGCACTCCATGCCTCAAACGATCTCTTTAATGTACAATTTGCCAACCGATCAAGATTGAATCTAATCTTTATTGGTAGAAAGTGTGCTAATTTTGTCGGTTTGTCCACTATCACCCAAATTGCATCGTGATCCTCTCTCGAGTAGTTGGAAGACCCACCACAAAATCCATCGTGATGTGTTCCCACTTCCATTCCTAGATTTCCAATGGTTGAAGTAATCTATTTGGGTCTTTGATGTTTGGCTTTTACTCTTTGACATGTTAAGCATTTCGCTACGCATTCAGCAACATCCCTTTTCATATTTGGCCACCAAAAATGTCGGCGCAAATCTTGATACATTTTCGTGCTTCTTGGATGAATCGAATATCTTGTGTTGTGTGCTTTCATCAAGATTTTCGTTTTCAGCTTCCAAAGATCTTTGGAACCCAAATTCTTCCTCAACCGTAGTAATCCTTCTGAGATCGAATTTGTATTTTACATCACCGCCTTCAATCAGGTTCTCTTTGATTTTCCCACACTCTTCATCTTGTAGTTGAGCATTCTTCACTTTGTCCACTAACGTTGGACAAGCTTCTATCTGGAATAGTTGTTCGTCAGATTCTTTTGGAAATTTGATTTCCAACTCCATTTTTGTCATTGCTGAAATGAACTCCTCCTGAGTTGTTATCAGCATCAACTTCTCTCGACCTTTCCTGCTTAAAGCATCTGCCACCACATTCGCTTTGCCCGGATGATAAAAGATTTCACAATCATAATCTTTTATCAATTCCATCCATCTTCTTTGACGCAAGTTCAAATCCTTCTGAGTGAAAATATACTTCAGACTTTTGTGGTCTGTGTAGATTTCACATTTCTCTCCATAAAGATAGTGTCTCCATATCTTCAGAGCAAATACAACTGCAGCCAATTCCAAATCATGAGTTGGATACCATTTCTCATAATCCTTCAGTTGTCTTGATGCATAGGCAATAACTTTGTCGTTCTGCATAAGAACACAACCCAACCCTTTGTGTGAGGCATCGCTATACACCACAAAATTTCCTGTATTATCTGGTAATGTCAACATAGGTGTCATACTTAACTTCTTCTTCAAATCTTGGAAACTCTCTTCGTATTTCTCCGTCCAAACGAATTTTACAGCTTTCCTTGTCAAATTTGTTAGAGGAGTGGCTATCTTAGAAAAATCTTGAATGAATCTTCTATAATAACACCCGGTCCCAAGAAACTCCTCACTTACGATGGTGTTCTTGGTTGTTCCCAATTGATCACTGCTTCCACTTTTGACGGATCCATCGAAATCCCATCTTTGTCAATAACATGACCCAAAAATTGTACACAATGAGCCAAAATTCGCACTTAGAGAATTTCTCACAGACAACTTTTCCTTCCTTAGTGTTTCCAATGTAAAACCTAAATGTTCCACGTGTTCTTCTTGAGTTTTGGAATACACCGTAATGTCATCAATAAATACCACTACTTAACTTGTCTAAGAATGGTTTTAAACACCTGTTCATCAAATCCATGAACGCAAAGAGAACATTTGTTAAACCAAAAGACATCACCGTAAACTCTTAATGTCCGCATTAGAGTTTCGAATGCCGCGTTTTAGGTATATCCTCCTTTCTTACCTTCAATTGGTGATACCCACTTCTCAAATCAATTTTTGAGAAATATTTAGCACCCTTCAGCTGATCAAACAAGTCATCTATTCTAGGCAACGGATACCTATTCTTAATAGTGACTTGGTTTAACTCTCTATAATCAATGCAAAGACGCATTGTTCCATCCTTCTTCTTAACGAATAAAATTGGCACTCCCCACGGCGATATGCTTGGTTGAATATATTTCTTGTCTAGCAACTCTTGCAACTGTACCATCAATTCCTTCATTTTTACCGGAGCCATTCTGTACGGGGCCTTCGATATTGGTGTTGTTCCCGGCGCCAAGTCGATCACGAACTCAATTTCTCTGTCAGGCGGAAGTCCTGGCAAATCTTCTGGAAACACGTCTTCGAATTCTCTCACTACCGGTATTTCTTTTAGTTCACACCCTTCTTCTGAGTATCGACTATGTAAGCTAAATAGCCCACATAACCTTGACTCAACAATTTCTTGGCCTGCATAGTCATCAGACATTTCATTTGTCTAGGCGACTTGCTACCATAAAATACTACCTTTAACAGAGTCATAAGGTTTACACACTTCTTGTGACAATGGATTACTGCTCCATATTTGAACAGCCAATCCATTCCCAAAATTACATCAAATTCCCCGAGTCTAATCGGAATCAAATCTACCAACAAGATATTCTCCTTAATGTTCACCCTACAGTTCTTATATACGAATCTAAAAGGGATTACTTCCTTATTTGCAATTTCTATGTTCAAAGGAAAATTCAATTCTTCTCTAGGCAATTCTAACCTCTTAGCAAATTCGTCAGATATAAACGAACAAGTAACACCCGAATCAAATAATACATATGCATTAATATCATTGATTGGGATAATACCTGACACTACATCTTTTGATTGCACAGCATCTTGCACAATCATGTTGAAGGTTCTGGCTGTGGGTTTGTTTGATGCTGCAGGTCCTGCAATGGCCCATGTACTTCCATTGTTACCTCCATTGCTTCTGGTTGTCACTCCTTCCCTCTTCTTAGAGCATTCACGAGCAAAGTGATCCTTGGATCCCCACGTGAAGCATACATTCTTCTTCGGTTGAGTGCAATTTGGGGCGATGTGACCCTCTTGGCCATAATTGAAGCAAACTCGTTTCCCCATCAAGCATGCACCCTTGTGAAATTTCCCACATGTCGCACATGCTTCAAACTTTTTTTTTACTGGTTACCCTGATGGTTTCCAGCACCCACGTTCCTATTCCACTTCCTCTTCATGTCGTTGCTGCCGTTGTTGTTATTGTTATTGTTGTTGTTGTTGTTGTTGTTGTTGTTGTTTCCACTGCTACCACCTCCATTCTTAATCTCATTCTCATTCTTCTTCTTCTTTTGTTCCTGATTGAACTTTGTCACTGCCTCGCCTCCACCTTCAGCGAGTACTGCAACAAATGTCTTCAACTAATTATCTTCAACTAGAATAGGGAAACCCTCATCTGCATGCCCAGGCTTGGTCCTGTTCAAATCTTTTTGCCTTTACGCCGCATGCTTGACTTGATATGGCGCAAACCTCGCCAATTCATTGAATTTTGCGGCATACTCAGATACCGTCATCGTCCCTTATTTTAGTTCCAGAAACTGTACTTCCAGCTGACTCTTCGAACTCTCCGAGAAATAGGTCTCGAAGAACAACTCCTTGAACCTATCCCAGGTCATCACTCTTGGCCCTTCACGAGTTTTATTGGTTTGCCACCAATAACTAGCTTCTGCCTTCAACATGAACGTTGCGAAAGAAGTCTTCTGATCATCCCCTACCCTAGCGACATCAAATACTTTTTTTTATCTCCATAATCCGGGTTTGTGCTTATTTGGATTCATAGACCCACGGAATTCGTGGTCCAACCGCCTTGAAATCCTTAAACGATGTATTCATGGTTTTGTGGTTGATTCTGCAACGCTCTTGTCAGTAGTGTCACTAATTGTTGAACGGGGTTACCGTCAACATTGTCCTTATTGGTAGTTCTCTCATTGTTTCTCCGTCGGGGTGGTTCACGCTCGGGAGGCATTTTCTCGTTAAAAAAAACATCTATTAGACTATTGCTCGACTTCTTTAAGTATTTTCTAATTAACTTGCCTCCATAAAAGAAATAACCACATAACACATAACACTTTGAATAAAATAACAACTTTTATTTATTCAAAACCTTTTTGGAAAACAAAAAACAATAGCATCACTTCTATCTACATTACTTTCCTGAACTACAAAAGTTACAGGACAACATCATTATTATCATATCCCATGGTTACTTAACACTAGGGATTTTACATTATTTAATACTTATTACGTGCATTACATGCACATTTTCACGATGATCTATTAGGATACTTCTTAGCCCTATCGCGTTCTTCCTCCATGACTCAAACATTGTCTTGTGATCTAATACATATAATGGCGGCGTCTCTAATCGAATCGGATATCCCATGACCCGATCTTGAGCTCGATTAATTGTGGTGTCAAATACTTTATCCATCTCTTCCATCTTCATCCTTTTCGCTTTGTGAGTTCCTTTACCTTTCTTCCCTGATTCGTTGATAAGCTTCCTCGTATGCATCTTCAGCTCTTGCCCTCTTAGCAGCTTCTTCTCTCAGCTTGTTCTTCAGTTCAGCAACCATCTCGATCAATTGTTCTTTCTCTCCTTCAGTCTGTATTAGTTTCTCCTCGGCGTTTGTCAATCGTTCCTCACGATCCTAGATCTCGCCGTCTTTTTGTGTCATTGCAGTCTGTTGTTTAGCTACTATCTCCTATAACTCCTCAACTGTATCCTGAAGTTCCACGTTACGGTCATGCACCTCGTCGTATATACGGCCAGCTATCGAGTTAAGTGGAATCCTTTCCTCCTCGTCCTCATCATCCTCATCTTCCTATGGTAACTCAATGGGATCCTCCTCATCTTCAACTACTGTGACCAACGGGGCTGACTCCCGTGGCAGTAGTTGTTCCCAAACTACCTGAATGTCGCGAGGCTCCTCCTCTATAGTCATTTGAGGTCCCTCCTCCCTAGCCTAACTGGATTCTCCGACATTAGTCATCCTGACAACAAAGTTTTAAAGTTTTAATTATTAATCATTACTATTCGACACTCATGAGTACATAAATTAAAATCACATAAGCACATAAGTGTTTTATTACTTCTTTCTTAAAACTCGATAAGAGTTATCTCCACTATCTTTTAAAAGGTTACTTCCTAAGGCTTCCCCCCCCCACCTAAGGTTCATAACCTAAAACTTTGATACCAACCTGTGACACCCCCAAATCCTGGTACTTCATTTCCTCAAGATTTGGTTTTCACTTAATCAAAACATTCATTTATAACTACACAATTATAATAAAATTGAATAATAAAACCTGCCCATACAGGAATAAATTTAAATAAAAATCTCCCAGGTTATCTAACATTTAACAACAATTATTCAAATGCGGAATTTAAATAAACTTCATTACAATCTTTAAACCAAAGTCTGATAATAAAACTATCGAATCTATTACAAGTCTTCAGTACTTGTTCATCTTTCCTTTTCCCTTAATGGTGCTAGGTACGTCACCAGTTTCAACTTTAGCTGTAAGAAATTTTACAGGCAAGAGTGAGTAAACAAGGCCCACTTGAAATAACAATAAATAAATCTTTAAACTTTTACATCAATCGCTAATATTAGGCTCAATAGAATCGAACAATGTATTCTATTAACTTTCCTCAAATTTATAACATCTAATCGAGGGTCTAATGACCACGTAATCATGTCCACAATTATAAGTAATCTTTCAACTTTAACTTTAATAAATCATAAGACTATAAGGACTCCCGCATCTTAGGGGATCAACCCTTCATACAATGTATTGTGAACAACCATTTCAATGCTAAGTGTGACAATCCCAAAATAGGTTCATTCCATCCAACCCATTCTGAGTTGCCAAATACATAGTACAGAAAATAACTACAACTTTATTACAACAATTGTCGTGCAAAATACAACAACACATATGATGTGAGTTTTGATACAAATATATACCAACTGTGACTCACATCCCAACCTTGGATAGCACGTCACAATGGCACCTTACATAAAGATATAGTCAAAAACTGTTTTAGAAATTAAAATCTTTGAGAAGTGCTCAAGGAAACCTTCGTACATGGGAGGCCATGCGTCTAGGTTATGATAGATATCATATGGCCACGTAATTATTCTTGGTTGAATCTAATAGACCCTAAAGAAAAGCGAGAAGATTACTATCATATTCTTCCCAATGGTGAGTCTTCTCTTGACATATCATTATCTCCCTTTGTCTCTAAATGAGAATTATACTTCAAACAAAACACTAAGATTATATAGGTAGTGCTCATAAATATACTCAGCAAATGGATGAGCACAACCATGCCTTATGATGACACGAGGTTGTATGTCATTAGACATGTATAATAGTGGCAAAACACCCTTCTAAAGTTGAGTTCGCCTCACCCTAGTTGATTCACCGAATATAACACTAAATGATGACCACCGTTCTATTCCCATGTTACCCCCGCTCGACCCAGCTACACTCTTATTACCTGAAAGGAATTGTGAAGCAAAAGGGTGAGCACAACTAGCCCAGTAAAGAATATCATGACTAAAGATAATTAAATTATCAATAGCCTTCATCAGTAATAAATCAGAGATTTAGAACATATGGTAGATGATAAAACTTTTCAACCATAGTTGCAGCGGAACGAGCAATCCATTAGAAGAGTCAAATAGACCATAAAATCTATTATCTTCTCCATGTTAAAAGTCCACCAACAATGTTTTATCCCTGTAACATCAATCAACAATTTCTGTCCACAATCACATGTATAACTCATAATCGTAATTGTAGTTCTAAATTCCTTTTCTCATCCAGGACAAAGATAATTTTCATCATCTGAAACATCAAAGATCATGGTTATACCAAATCACAGTTCCTGTTCATAATCATATTAATAAATTAATCTTTGCACTACGGGCCAAAGATATTCATTAACAGTTCATCTTTGCACTACAGGCCAAAGATATTCAATAACAAGTCATCTTTGCACTACGGGCCAAAGATATTCAACAACAGTTCATCTTTGCACTATAGACCAAAGAAATTCATCAACAGTTCATCTTTGCAATACATGCCAAAGATATTCATCAACAGTTCATATTTGCACTAGAGGCCAAATATATTAATATCTCAAAGAAATATATAATCATTTCAAAATCTATATAAACCATAATTATAACCATGTTGATCAATTCACCTTTTCACTTAAGCTAAAAATATTCAATTGTAAATTCAATGGTCATGATCATACCAGTCAACAATTCAACTTTGCACTACTGGCCAAAGAGAACCCATAGTCATGATCATACCAAAAATCTACCCATCTTTACACTTAAGTCAAAGAGAAATATCATCATTAGGGTTATAAAAATGTTATATATGATAATAAAAATAATATGATCAACATACAGTTTTAATCTCAAGAGTAATATTCATAAATCAACTATAATTTGGTTAGAAAAAGAAACCAATTTTGTGATGAATAGTAACTCATGAATAGTAACCCATGAATAGTAACTTCATGAATAGTAACTCATGAATAGTAACTCATGAATAGTAAACCCGACATAAAAAGGTAGAAATTTCACAATAAAATCCATACCAATATTTCGGTATAATGATATTGAAATAACATTTCTTAAACTTATAAACAATTTATATTAATTGTTAACACTTTATTAAATAATGCATTTAATCATTCTAAAATGCCAAACTCATAAGATTTCATCACCAATAACCAAAACCCTCATCAAAAATCTACATATAACTCATGTATGATTCTCAAGCCATAAAATCATATTTTCCAATTTTCTTACTTCACATAACATATTTAATTCTTTTACTCATAACTAGACCATTTTCATGAAAAATACCAAATCAGTTCCAAAAATATTTCTTTTCCGGGATTTAGCGTAATATAATCCCATATTGAACATATATTTTCTAATTTTTAAAATTCATTTACTATTTTTCATATGGCCAAAACCGCCGAATATTTAGACATTTATCATAAATTGTACTTTTATCTAAAAATTATGAAATTCACAGAGTACACTGATAAGATTTATTTTCAAGTTTAACATTCATATTATTAACACATAACATTTATTTTCAAGTTTTGTATACATAAATAAAACTGTCATAACATTCTGTTAACTCAATGCCATGCGCTACGATTCTGATGTGGGGGTCGCTTCTGATAGTGATGAGTCAAGTACGGTGATGATTATTTCTGGTTACACTACCTGTATGATGATATACTACACAAGAATGCATCATCTTTGGTCAAGTCATGCTTCTGTGAAACTTCGATTTAATCGACGACTTGATGTGAAATGCAAGAAAAAGCCAAATTGGCCTAAAAGCTCGAATCTAATAGACTGATTAACATGTAATACACATATAGAATTCATATAAACATATTGTGAAGACTTCTAACATGTTTCTACTCATAAAATAACATAATTGCAAATGTTATGATTATAATTGTGAATTACTCTAATTGCAAATAACGACTAAATCAAGAATAATAAGGTAAAGAATCAAATCTGGAAATAATGGGATCCTAACTTCATTTAATACTTCATCTAATTACCACCATCATGCAAGATTGTTTACATATCACAGAAAAGTAGCCAAGAGCATTAATATAGACATAGCCATTTTTCAATGTACTATGACCTACTTACACAGTATCCACATGCGATAGACACCATGTAATCATCAATATAACCAAAATCACTATATGTCTATGCGAAATTGCAATTATATTGAATTTAAGCACAAGCCCTTATTTTAACTCATACGGTGAAATAATATATGTCTATTTGGTTCACGAAATACAAAGCTATAGAAAACAGTCGTATATACGCATGCTATCATGATTACAATCCATACTCGCATGTTATTTTTCAATTCCATACAAGTACTGAAAATGAATGGTGATCAAGCATTCATGCATGCAAACCAACCATGATAGAAATTCCTTATGATATGTAAAACATTCCAGTACTCAAGCAATCAATTAAACTACATATTAAAATCCGTTAGAATCCCATAATGGAGTTTAGTTCATGACTGAACCAAAAGCCATTATGGGATCAAAGCAATACATGGGCAATAAACAAAAAATTGAAAGATAAGGGATAAAATCGATCAAACCCAATTGCTGATTATAATCCAATAGTAACGTTCAATTCCACATTAAAATCCAACAAAGAATAATAGTTTTCCACAGTGATTGAAATCCAACAGAAGTAGTAGAAAAATATAGAGATTATGCTTCGTTCTCCAATGGAACTCTGTCTAAGTGTAAACCCTAGTTCCCAATATGAAACACACGTAAAACTACTCAATGATACGTCTGACACCAGTCAGAATTGTTTTTAATTAATTACAACCCTTAAAATTAAAAATTAAAATAAAAAGCATTTCAAAGATCATCAATCGACGCCGCCGCCTTGCGCTCCTCATTAGTATTTCTCGGCAGCGGTAATGCTCATCCTCAACCTCTATAATCCACATGACATGCGCTGGCTTTTTATGCGATGTTGATTACGGTTTTTACCATTGCTCATCTTTCCTTTCAGATTCCGCTTTCAGGTCTTTTGTCCACCAACGCTTGGTTTCTCTGCTCCACTCGATCTCATGTTGTGCCTTCATTGATCATATGCCATCTAATATCGCCAAATTATGCCATATCCTACACTTTTACACCAAAGGGAGTTCTAAGTACATGCAATGCAAAATAAATAAAATGCAACTAAAAACACACTAAAATTAAGATAGGCGTAGTTCGCGTGAATTGATATCCGATAAGTAGGTATAAAACCCACTTATCAAATACCCCCAAACTTGAACTGTTGCTTGCCCTCAAGCAATGCATACACATAAAACACTAAAAATGCAACTACATGCTATGCAACTAAATTATGATGCAACTAGTCTCACATTGTTCCAGCTATTACAGAATTTCAGTCCAAAATGCCTCAGCAAATTTTTCCAGATTCAAGAATACAAATTCAAACCAAACTATAGGCATAATATCATACACTCAGATAATTCATATATTCTATAGAGATGCTGTGTATGTGTGTGTTGTGTTCACCAAAACTTGATTTAAGCAAAGAATACACATGCTAAACTGCTCACAATAGAAAATTACAGTCTAAATCAAGACTCGTGTATACTTATGCAACAAAGATTGTTCCAACATATCAAAGAAATCTAAGGTTCAACAATGGGCTTAACTACTTTATTGTTACTCATGAGGGTGATTTTTGCTCTTTCCCGCGGTGTTTATTTCTATTTTTCTTTACTTTTTCTTTTTCTCTTCTTTTTTGTTTTTCACATGACTGTGAAATGCCTCATTCCATTAGGCAAACACTGCTACCCCTTAGCGAGATTTCAACCAACGACTCCCAGTCCATGAAAGACCTTAGGGCGCTAGGTGTTAAGACACCCCTACGGGCCTATTTACTCAAGTAGCTAGGGCCCCGAAATAAGACTAGCCACGTTATTGCTTTTTTTTTTTATACATAGCATACCCATGTTTTCCCAAAGTTTGAATATCAATGTTTTATACAGTCTAAGTTCACTTTCCACATATTCCTCTTTTTAAAACTACATTTTCTATCGGGCAATGCAACACATAATTCTTATACCTACAAGTGTTTGTGAACACGTCCGTGCAAACCAAAAACATCTAAACGTCAACATGAATTTCATCGTGTAAAACATTATAACTAGGCTCATGTTAACCAAAGTACTCAACAATCCTTCAAAATTCATTATCATCATCGGCTAGACAAAATTTTCATAACGCTAGACTTTGTGAGACATGCAAACTAAACATACACACATAATAAATAAAAATTTTGACAAGAAACTACAATATGCAACATAAACATGTAAAATGTAAACTAAACATGCAAATACTAAATGCAAGTACTAAACTAACATGCAGATACTACGTGTAACTATACTACTACCCCAATACCCCCAAACATATAATATTCAATGTCCCGTGAATGAAGGTAAAGGGTTAAAGAAAACTCCCTAAAGATCACCGCACCACCCCTCTCTTCGGTGGTGAATCTGTGGTGGGTATGGCATGCTTGTCCCGAATCGAGGCCACTCTAAGCATTGTCCCCCTCATCAGGTAAAAAGCCTCTACCAATGACCTCACAAACCCTGCTGTAAACGCTAAAAAATTGTCAGACATGGCATGGCGTCGATTTTTCGCTCCAACCTCGCGAGAGCTATCGATCCCCAAGTAGCAAAGGGAACTTGGGTTGGACGGGCCTGCCTCATCTGTCTGGGAGGGTTGCTGTGGTGGCTCTGGGAAAGTGGGTTAGATAATAAATCCTAATCTTCTCTGATGCGGTTCACCACCCGCCTAATCCTTGAACTTGGCAATAGTTGCATGAGTGATGTGATGTATGCCGTTATTCCACTTTGACAATGCCCCACAAAATGATAGCGGGAATACTCGTTGGTTATTTCATAACCCATCATGTTTGATGAATTAGGTGGATCACGCCAATGAACTAATTGATGATGCACAGATAAACAGATCCCACGCTTTGGTTATATCGATTCAATTCCACGCTTTTGCATATCGATGGAAAAGATTTTGGCTCATCATCCCCGCTTTATAATTCCATTTGGTGTCCTGAATGCACAATTCAACAATCACGAAGTTCAGATTCATTTCTAAATACACACCTTCTACCCAATTAGCAGCATCTGATCATTGGTGGTGCATCAATTATTCAAAGATCGCTTTTATCGCTAGAGGTTAAAATCCACTTGTACTCCTAACCACCACCATTATCCCTCCTTTTATGTCCTTAGCATTCACGTAGAACTCTCTCGAACAACCCCCATGGGAATAGGCATATGAGTTGCAGCCAAGCCAACCCAGCCTCTTTCGCGTATCATATTCAATAGTTGGCCATCTTGTTTCTCAGGTTTAAACCCCCGTTCCTTCACAAACAATTTGGCCACGATTCGATAATATTCTTGCTAGGCTTCTAAACTGATAAATTTCTTATGGTCCACGACATCCTCTTCTCGGTTACTGGAGGAAGATGCTGATGATGAAGAGATGGAGATGGAGAGTGCTCTTTTTGGACCCATTTGCAGATGATAGAGAGAATACAGATGCTTTGCTTGATAATGAATAAGAGCTGCTAATGAGAGTACCGCCAAACTCGTTGCTGCACAACCCAAGCAGAAACCCTAGAGTTGTATTGCCCTTATGAGACACGGGTGTACTCGTGGGTGGACATACTGAAATGGCAATCGCGTAATGGAGAGGAGAGTTAGGGCTCAAGTTGTCACTGCTGAGAGGTGAGGTCTATGTGTTATATCAAGTGAGAGTACAAATACGCCACAACATCTGTTTTTTTAACACTTAAAAAAGTTTTCATGGTCCGTGTCGTCATGCGATGCCACATGAGTTTTCATCGAGGTTCGTAAGGCGCGGGAATAATGGGCGCTGAGGCGCTTTCGGTTGACCACCTATGCGGTTGTCACCACTTGGGCTATCGACTTTGGGTATGCGCGACGACTTAAGTTTAGTCCCCATGGGCCACGCTGACTCTAGTTACTATATCGCCATCTTAACTCCCACAATCGCATATCGTTGATGATTTAAATTGGAGAGACCTACATAGACATTAATGCACATCGTTAAGGCATGAATTAATGAGCAAACATGAATGACCAAATAAACTCTATCCTACTTCAAACACCCCTCAATGCAAATTTAGCTACCCACTCAATTATGCAAAACATATAAACTATCAAAAATGAAATAAAGATGAACTAACTAAAACAACCTAACTAAATAAATAAAGAGAAAATAGAGCTAGAAATAATGGGTTGCCTCCCATCAAGCGCTAAGTTATAGTCAATTAGCTTGACTGTCTCTGAAACTCATGTCGAAGAAAGAATCTAGGTGACTTTCTGTCTGTCCACCTCACCACCAAAATAGTGCTTCAATCTCTTCCAGTTCACTTTGAACGGCTTGTCTGGAAACTTATCAAATACTTCAATTGCACCATGTGGAAATACAGTTTTCACTATAAATGGCCCTGACCATCTCGATTTTAGCTTCCTGGGAAAAAGTTTAAGTCTGGAGTTATAAAGCAAAACCCTTTGTCCCGGTTCGAATGTTCTATCAATGATCTTTTGGTCATGCCATTTCTTCACCTTCTCTTTGTAAAACTTTGAATTCTCATATGCCTGTAATCCGAATTCATCCAACTCAATGAGTTGGAGTAGGCATTTCTACCCTGTAGCTTTCAAATCAAAATTGAGCTTCCGAATTACCCAATATGCCTTATGCTCTAGCTCCATAGGAAGGTGACAGGCTTTACCATACAAAAGCTAAAAATGTGACATGCCCAACGGAGTTTTGTATGCAGTCCTATAGGCCCATACTGCATCATCCAACTTTTACGACCAATCTTTCCTCGTGGGATTCATAACCTTTTCAAGAATTCTTTTTACTTCTCGATTCGACACTTCAGCTTGGCCATTCGTTTGTGGGTAATAAGCTATAGCAATGCGATGGTTCACCCCATACTTAGCCAACAAAGTCAGAACCGCTCATGCGTAAATAACGACCTTTCACATCGATGATGGCCCTTGGAGTCCTAAACCTAGTGAAGATACTCCTGTATAAAAACCTGAGGACTACCTTGGCATCATTTGTCAAAAGAGCTGCCACTTCTACCCATTTCGAGACATAATCCACTTCGAGCAAGATGTAGAGGTTACCGCAGGAAGAAACGAATGGTCCCATGAAATCAATCCCCCATACATCAAAAATTTCTACTTCGAGGATAGTATTCAATGGCATTTCATTTCTTTTTGAGATGTTTCCCACTCTCTGACATCTAACACAATCACCGATTAAATCAGAGGCATCTTTGAAAATTGCTCGCTAATAGAATCCTCGCAGTAGTACTCTAGCCACTATTCGCCTCTCCCCATAGTGACCGCCATACAATCAAGAATGACAATCCTCGCAAAATCTCCTCGATCTCGCTTATACGTAATACACCTTCTTATCATTTGATCGTAACACTATTTAAATAAATAAGGCTCATCCCATATATACCATTTGACATCATGCAAAAATTTCTTCTTTTGATAACCCACCAAGTCAGAAGGTACCGTCTTACTCACCAAATAATTTGTGAAGTCTGTGAACCATGGCACTTCCCCTTTCACCACAAACAACTGCTCATCTGGAAAGGATTCATTGATCATAACTTTATCGTCTGCCTCCCTCTCCAGATTCTCTAATCGCGATAAGTGGTGTGCCACTTGGTTTTCAAATGTTCTTTTCGTCCTTGATTTCCAAATCAAATTCGCAAAGAATAAAATCCATCCGATCAAACGGGCTTTCAGATCCTTCTTTGCCACTAAATGTCGAATTGTCGCATGATCCGTGTACACAATCACCTTTGTGCCAATCAGATATGCTCAAAATTTATCAAATGCATACACCATCGCCAATAACTCTTTTCTCGTGGTGGTGTAGTTCAACTGTGCATCTGTAAGGGTCTTGCTGGCATAATAAATCACATGAAAAATCTTCTCTTTCCTCTGCCCTAAAACAACCCATACGGCGTAATCACTAGCATCACACATCAGCTCAAATGGCAAATCCTAATCTGGTGTGGTAATCACTGGTGCTGAAGTTAGTTTCCCTTTTAAGTGTTCAAAAGCCGACACACAAGCCTCATCAAAGTTAAATTGTGCATCCTTCTCCAATAAACTGCATAGTGGTTTAGTTATCTTGGAGAAGTCCTTGATGAATCAGTAGAAACCTCTGATGTCCCGTAAAACTACTTAACACCTTTTTATCAAGTAGTGGTGGCAAGTTTTCAATAGTCTCCCACTTTGCCCTATCCACCTCGAGTCCCTTCTTCAAACTTTGTGTCCCAAAGATGATTCCTTCTTGTACTATAAAATGGCACTTTTCCCAGCTTTAGCACTAAATTTGTCTCAACACACCTTTTCAAAACCATCACCAAATTCTCAAGGCATAGATCAAAATGAGTCCCCTCAAGACCGAGAAGTCATCCATAAATACTTCCACATTCTCGCCCACCATATCCGAAAATATAGCCATCATGCATCTCTCGAAAGGTGGTCGGAGTATTGACAACCCAAGGACATCCTTTCAAAGCGAAAGTGTCGTAAGGACATGTGAAGGTTGTCTTTTCCGGTCTTCGAGCTATCACAATTTGATTGTAGCCCTAATATCCATCCGTAAGGCAATAGTACTCATGACCTGCTAATCTGTCCAACATCTGATCAATGAATGGTAGTGGAAAATGATCTTTCCTCGTAGCTTTATTTAGCCTGCGGTAGTCCATGCAGACTCTCCACCCCGTCACTGTTCGCGTTGGAATCAAATCATTATTCTAATTAGTCACGACGGTCATGCCACCTTTCTTCTCAGACACACCGTGACCGGGCTCACCCATGAACTATCTGGAGATCGGATAGATTATGCCTCAGATCCACCATTTCAAGATTCTCTTTCTTAACCACTTCTTTCATTATCGGATTAAGTCTCATTTGCTGCTCAATCGACAGCTTACTCCCATCTTCCATCAGGATCTTATGCATGCAAAACGAAGGGCTGATACCTTTGATATCTACTATGGTCCATCCAATAGCTGATTTGAACTCTCGAAGCACTCGTAGAAGTTTTTCTTCCTGAAAAGATGTTAGTGCAGAAGAAATAATCACAAGTAGTTTTGAATTTTTATTTAAAAATGCGTACCTGAGATGTTTTGGAAGTGGTTTTAATTCAAGTTCTGGAGGTGTCTCAAGAGATGGCTTTAATTTTACTGAGGATTCTTCAGCTTTTGTCAATGGCTAGATAGGTGTTCTGAATTTTCTGACTTGTGAAGTGGTATCCAGATATTGCACAAGTTCGTCAAGTTCCTCGTCCTCCAAATCAAATTTCAAAGAATTACACTCCTCAAAGGTTCATCATCCACTAGACTCAGACTTCATCATTTACGACCGGATCCACCAAATTAACCAGAAACATTCCTCTTCATCCATTGAAACTTCATGGCTTTGAAGACATTAAAGGTGACCTCTTGATCATGAACACACATAGTGAGTTCCCCTTCTGCACATCTATCAAAGTCTTTCCTGTGGCTAAGAATGGTCTCCCCAGTATGATTAGTATATTTTTATCTTCCTCGTAATCCAAAATGATGAAGTCACCAAAAGATAAATTGTCCACTTTCACCAATACATCTTCAACAATTCCTCGTGGATATGTGATGGATCCATCACTAATCGCAACGAAATGTTTTGTTTACCTTGGAGCCAGAATCCCAACTGATTGAACAATGACAAGGGCATCAGATTGATACTTTCCCCAAGATCACACACACATTTATAAAAGTTCATCTTTCTGATCGTGCATGGAATTGTGAAACTGTTCGGATCCTTCAGCTTCGGAGGTAACTTCTGCTGAAGCACTGCACTGTACTCCTCTGTCAAGGCTACTGTCTCAAACTCATCTAATTTCCTCTTCCTTGACAATATACCCTTCATGAACTTTGCATAACTTGGCATCTGTTCCAATGCCTCAGCGAAAGGTATGTTGATCTGCAGCTTTTTAAATACCTCCAAGAATTTGCTGAACTGTTTATCTTCCCTCTACTTATTCAATCATGGATACGGTACCGAGGGTGAATTGATGGTACCGAACTCATAGGCTTCTCAACCGACCTTGCTTTATCTTTCTCTTCATGCCGAACCTCGTAATTTTCTAGATTTTCTTTCTCGCCAGCTTGCTAGCTTTCTCGCCTTCGCTTCACACGCCATGCACGCCTCCTTAGTACAATTTGGCTGCAAGCGCTCGACTTTCAAAGATGTTCGTAATATTTTCCTGGACCTCAATGTGATCGCTTGCATCGTTCCTTCCGCCTCTTCGTGGATTTGTCTCAGACATTTCAAGAATGAATCCGGGGCCTGTTGTTAAGCATGCTTGCCATTTGCCCCATCCGAAGTTTCTAATTTTTAATAGCCAACGCTTGGCTTTTGATCATAACCTCATTGTTTTACATGTACTTCAACATCATCTCCTCCATTTCTGATTTCTTTTCTTGCGGAGGTGCAGATGGAGTGTGATGTTGTTGTTGAGAAAATCCCGGTGGAAACGGTGGTTTTGGTGTAAACTGTGGCTGAGATGGCTGTGGCTGAAATTGTTGATTCGGTTGAAAATGATTCTACTGATTACCTTGGTTATTTGACCAACTGAAATTAGGATGATTGCGGTTGTTGGGGTTATATGTGTTCTAAAATTGTCCTTGATCTTCCTGTAATTTCCCACATATCTGCATCAACTCGAAAGCCGACAAAGACATTGATCTGTCGAGTGTGACCCCGCACAAATTTCACATACGAAGGCAACTATTTTTCGCTTTTGCTTCTGGCTATTGAATCTATTTTCTTCACCATAGCGGCCGTCTATGCCGACAACTGAGTAATAGATCCACTTCCAACAAATCAAAGAACTTGGGTGTGGGCATCCGAGATGTAGGATTTTGAAAATCGTTTGATGCCATTGTCTCGATAAGGTTATAGGCTTCCTCATAGCTCTTGCCCATAATGCCCCTCCACATAGCTACATCTACAATCGGCTTAGACTACCATCCCAACCCATTATAGAATGTGTTGATCACCATCCAATCTGGCATTCCATGGTGCGGACACTTTTCGTAACATCTCTTTGTATCTCTCCCATGCCTCATATAAGGATTCACCCCGTTGTTGCTCGAATCGAGAGATTGTTTTCCTCATTTTCGCAATCTTAGCCATTGGGAAAAACTTGGCTAAGAACTTCATCATAAGTCCTCCCATGTAGTTATAGATCCCGCCGCAAAGAATGAAGCCAACTTCTCGCTTTATCCTCAATGAGAATGGAAAAACAATTTCACCGATAGATCCTCCGTCACCCCGTTATATCTTAACGTGTCACATATCTCAATAAAACTCAACAGGTGTTCATTCGGATCATCTGTAGCGGCACCCCCAAACTGAACCGTATTCTGCACCATCTAAATAGTGCCCATTTTTATCTCAAATGTATCAGCTGCTATCGCCGGTCTGACTATGCTAGATTGTAATCCATTAATATTAGGCATGGAATATTCTCTCAGAGCCCTATTCTCATCTCTTCGCTCTTCTCCTTGTCCTCACCGCCATATTAGATGTAGTACCTCTAATCGTGCTTGTAAATTTCTACAAACACTTGCTTTCCAACCTCTCCCGCTTATGTTGTCTTCGAAAGCAGTGTTAAGTTGGGGTTGGATGATCATCACAAGCATAAAAATTTATACAAGTTCTTGAAACAAAAATAAAAACAAAAACAAAAATGGAAATGAGATAAGATTAGATTTGTCTAAGTAATACAATATAGCTTAAAACTAATGATAATAATAAAATTTAAACGCTTTTCCTCGTTAACCACGCTACTAAAAACTTGTTGCCTCTTTTTTTAGCTATAACAAATGAGCTCTGACTCATGCAAGTATACATGCGTCAACAAGTAATACAGAGTAAGTCGAGTATCGATCCACAGGGAAAGTTATCTAATTTAAACCACTATGCATCAATTAAATCACTATATTACTATGCTTAAACTAATGATTATAATTATGAATTACTCTAATTGCAAATAACGACTAAATCAAGAATAATAAGGTAATGAATCAAACGAAATAATGGGATCCTAACTTCATTTAATACTTCATCTAATTACCACCATCATGCAAGATTGTTTACATATCACAGAAAAGTAGCCAAGAGCACTAATATAGATATAGCCATTTTTCAATGTACTATGACCTACTTACACAAGATCCACATGCGATAGACACCATGTAATCATCAATATAACCAAAATCACTATATGTCTATGCTAAATTGCAACCATATTGAATTTAACCACAAGCCCTTATTTTAACTCATACTATGAAACATTATATGTCTATCCGGTTCATTTAAATACAAAGCTATGCAAAATAGCCCTATATACGCATGCTATCATGATTACAATCTCCATACTGCATGTTATTTTTCAATTCAATACAAGTAATCGAAAATGAATGGTGATCAAGCATTCATGCATGCAAACCAACCATGATAAAAATTCCTTATGATATGTAAAACAATCCAAAGACTCAAGCAATCAATTAAACTACATATTAAAAATCGTTAGAATCCCATAATGGAGTTTAGTTCGAGACTGAACAAAAAGCCATTATGGGATCAAAGCAATACATGGATAATAAACAAACAATTGAAAGATAAGGGATAGAATCGATCAAATCCAATTGATGATTATAATCCAATAGTAACGTTTAATTCCACACTAAAATCCAACAAAGAACAATAGTTTTCCACATTGATTGAAATCCAACAGAAGAAGTAAATAAATATAGAGATTATTCTTCGTTCTTCAATGGAACTCTCTCCAAGTGTAAACCCTAGTTCCCAATATGAAAAACACATAAAACTACTCAATGATACGTCTGACACCAGTCAGAATTGCTTTTAATTAATTACAACCCTTAAAATTAAAATTAAAATAAAACAGCTCAGCAGCATCAGTCATCGCGCGTGGACGCGCGCTCCTCATTAGTATTTCTCGCGCGGGCACGCGTGTGTCAAGTATGTGTAATCCGAATGATCATGCGGGCGCGCGTCCTCAAGCCTCTTTAATCATGCGCGGCAGGCAGATTTTCAAGTTGTTGTTGATTATGGTTTTATCGCTGCCATCGCTTCGCCCTGTTGCTTTCAAGATTTTGTCCACCAACGCTTTGTTTCTCTGCTCCACTCGATCTCATATTGTGCCTTCATTGATCATATGCTATCCATATCCTGCACTTTTACACCAAAGGGAGTTCTAAGTACATGTAATGCAAAATAAACAAAATGTAACTAAAAACACACTAAAATGTACTTAAGATAGGCGTAGTTCGCGTGAATTGATATCCGATAAGTAGGTATAAAACCCACTTATCAAACATTAACATGCATTCTTTTATTAATCACCATATTTGTTAGTTCCCGGTAGGCACAATATAGATCTAGAAGGGGGGGGGAGGGTTGAATAGATCCTTTTAATTTTAAATACTTTTCTTGTTTATTTTGTATTGCTAATGATTTAGCATATGACAAACATAAGAATCTTTTCAAGCACATCGGAATAGGTAAAATATCTCCTTCATTGATATATCCATAATCATACATACATTATTCTTAGAGTTAGTTCAGTGGTAAGCAGTTAATACATACAAAGAAGTTATAGCAGTTAAGTACATAATGTAAATGACATAAAGTAAAAGACACAAGGTATTTTAAGTGGTTCAGAGACTCAAGCTCCTAATCCACTCTTCTACTTTCAACTAGTAAGATTTCCACTAAAGAAGGGCAGCACCATGAATCACTAAGATTCCTTCAAGGCCAGCAGCCTTGGGACTTTAGTTCACTAAGAACTCTTCAAGGCCAACAACCTTGGAACTTCTCTAGTTCCCTAGGAACTCTTCAAGCCCAGCAGGCTTGGAACTTCATTTAGTCCCTTCGGACAAGGACCCCTCTGGCCCTGGCTTCTTGTTGATGTTGTTGTTGGTGCTGAGCTGGTAAGATGTCTTTAAGCTCTGAACATCTTGTCTACTTAGCAGGTTGGTGTGGTCCTATTTGCATTTTGCTTCGAGTCTGGACCACATCTTCTTTGGTGTAGCTGATCTTCTTCTGTTTTGCTCATCTTCATATAGTATCAGCTGTGCACCATCCCCATTTCCTGAACCCTTCTTAACATATTGGTAGACATGGTTCTCCACTTGCTCTAGTTCAGCTTTAGGTTCATGGTGAATCGTAGAGTGGCTCTCAAGATCTGCCATATGTTTTTCCACTCTTCTGAATGTTATCTTCTTGTCCTTCTCGGCTCTCAGCTTAGATGCCAATTGAAGTAGCATTCTCATCTTTGTTGAGTGAAGTTTTGGTCTATTCAAGTCCTTCTTCAAAGCTGCTTCACTTCCACCTTTGTAGTCTCATTATTAATGAGACTTGTTCTATTAAGCTCAGGTGGAACTCATAGAGTCAACATTAGCATTCTACCAACTCAACAATTCTGCAATATAGCAATCATCAGTAACTCTTGATCTTTAAAGCTCTGTTAATTTATACTCCTTCCCAATATTCTCGCTATAAAGTAGCCGTTAAAAGCTTTTTGAATTGCTTTCATATATCTCGAAGTTATTTGGTGTAGACCGCAGATGTGACATGGCATCCCTTTTATGACTTTTCTCGACACCGCAGCTTCATCGCTTCACCTACCTCGCCGAGATGTCACTTTGATGTCTTGGGCGTGTAGTCAACTTTATTTTATCCTTCCGATTTTCGATCGTAGGAGGTTGTCCTTTGCATCGATGCTCTCAATAAGCTCTGCTCGACCATCAATCTTTAGATTGAACTGCTACAATGCTTCAATCTTCGCATAAACCGAACTCTCACGATTCTCGATGCATATCTTCTTGGACTTGATCATAGTGTCTAGTTGATGGTAGAGACAACACTACGATCTTGAAGAGTGTTGATTGGATCTTCAATGTAGAACACTTCTTCCTTCTCTCAGTGCAAAGGCTTCAACACTTCGCTTACCTCGATCGCTTCTCGATATTGATGGCTTCGACTTTTTTCTCGCCCATTCAATAGCAAGACACTTGATTTGTGGCGGTCCAAATTTCGCTTTCTCCTTATGATCTCCTGCTCACTTATCATCAATGGGTGACCCAATGCTTAATCACTTTAGCCTTATTCTTTAAGAGGTCGACTAGTATCTTTGTATACACTCCATCAATTCCTTCTTTGTTTGGCAAACACTACGATCTTGGTTGATTTCAAGACCGTCTTCTTTTATTTACTTGACAGCTACTACACTTGCTAACTTTCCCTAGTGAGTTGCTTGAAGTCTTCTTCTGATCAACTTGTGGAAGACTTCATCTCGAATGGCTTCACTACTCAACTGGATGTTGATTGAGTTGGTGCTTAGATCTTCTGTTAGCTTACATGCCATTCGTTGAGTGCTCTATGGTTTCATTTTAGAGGGATGTATCTTTGCAGCATTCAACCAGAGGCTTCATTCCTTTTGATATTTTGGGAGTGCTCAATTATTGAGAATCGTGGTTTGCTCTCACGATCTCGCTTTGACGTCAGGAGCACATCCTGCTGAAGTCTTAGTTTTGTACTCTTTACGATTCAATTTTGGTCAGGCCGACACTACTTATCACTTAGATCGATCTTGACACTATGATTTCTATTGTTGTGCTTGTTGTCTTCATCCGATCTTGCTTGACTCACGATCTCCGCCTCTAATTTAATTAATCGACTCTCACGATTCGAGTGTAGTCTACGATTCTTCGACTTGGCTTCTGGCAGATGCTCTCTTTCGGCCAGAGCTGTGCTATCTCACGATTATGAACATGACTTCCTCAAAGAAACTACGGCCTCGAGGAAGTTCTCCTCGACACATTATGATCCTTCCTCGCCTCTCCCGGGGCTTTATTTAACTCCGAGATCTACTATCTCATAGACTACGATTCGCCCGACAGCCTCGAGTTTTTCTCGACTCTCCGGGCGCATCACAATTTCGTGCAAAGGTTTCGACGATCGAGACAAGCCTATCTATTACATCATAAGATCAACATAACAAGCTTTGATCTTTCTATATTTATAGTCATTGTACATCATTTCTTTTTAAGGACTTTACAAAGTTGTTTGGCTTATGTAGGATCAACCTAACATATTTGATCAATTCATTCTAAGTCCTTGTACATATGTTTTTATTCTCTATCAAAGGACTTTACATCTTTTCTTAATGCAAACATACTTGCATATTCATTCATATATATCATAATCAAATCATATATAAATAGGAATATTATTCACATATTTATTCCTGATAATCTCCCCCTATTTGATTATGACAAAAACAATAAGTGCATATGCATGTTATGAATGAATCTTATATACAGTGAGCCACTATATTTCTAAAATAAATAATCATGAATGTCATTTTATAATGATATGGAATTTTATAAGTTATGACACTTTTACATCCTGGATCCAGAACATACCTAATGGTTAGAGATGTACCTCTTTGGCTCCATATGTGTTTCTAGGATGTCTTGTTAATCAGCTACTCATCTACTTGATCGTCTTGCTCCTGCTTCCCCTAGGATGCTGACTTCATTGCTTTTTCTTTTTCTGGCTCACCCTCAAACTCTTCATCCATAAGATCATCATCCTTTGGCTCCCCCTCAGATGATGACTCTGCTTCTGCAGCTACTATCTTCTTATTTGCCTTTCTCGTGGCCTTCTTATCTTTACTTCTTCTGCTCTCCTTGCTCTTCCTTGAATGCCTCTTTCTATGCTTCTTTTTCTCCATCTTTTTCTCCCCTCTTTTTGTCATTAATCACTTGAGAGAGCTGTTCCATGTTGGACATAAGATGCTCCATCATTTAAAAGGAGTTACCAACTTCAATCTTGAGTTCTTGTTGGCTCAACTCAAGTTGCATGGAGAAAGACTGATTCAGGTTGTCAATCTTGTCAGAGAGGGCTTGAATTTGCTCTTCATTGGCCTTCTGTGCTCGTAGAGCTTCTGCCTTCTGATCATGTATGGCCTTCAGATAAATTTGATCTCTCTCTTTGATTCTGAGAGATACATCAACCATAGTGGCTTGAAGTTTGCCTTGAACTGAATTATCTCCTGTTGCTTTCAACATCTTTGACTCTTTATTGATTAGAGATATCTTCTAACCAGTTCATCAGAATTTTTCAATAGCTCCTTCTCCATGGGGATTTGGTCATCTGGTTGGGCATCCTCTTGTTAAACACCAGATTGGTCTCTACAATTTTCATCTTTGGACAGATTTTTGAAAGCGTTGAGAATCTGAACAATCGTTGAGTACCAATCGTTACTGGAGGATGAAGGAATGTCGGGAAACAATGCTTGGGCCGTGGGAGGCTTCTCATTTTGGACTTGATCAACATCATTGGTAGAGTGAACAGACTCTACTATCATCTCCTTGGCCATAATCCTTCTGCCATCAAAGTCCACTCTACGATCATAGGGAATATAATGATTGCAAACATGTCGGTAGACTTTGTAGTAGGACTGGTCTTTGATCATCATTGTTGCATATCTCTTCACCCTTGGGAAGTTCTGAGCCACTAGCTCTAGGCTTGGAAACTGAGAGTAGCACCAGCTGAAGTAGCTTCCATCTCTTTCAGTATGTGCCTTTAACCAAGGCATCCATTGGAAAAACCATCTCATCAATAGATCATCAGGATTGTAGAGGATAGTCGTGCAGTTTAACTCCATATTGTTCCAATTTTTAAAAACCTCAAATGCAGTCATCCTTACCACCTTGAGCTGTTCATTACCATAGTTTACCCATCTTTCTGGAGGTACTTCTGGTGGTTCATTAGAGACTTCCACCACTATTCTTCTGTTAATTCTTGCTGAAGAGAGAATATGATAGTATTCTGGTTCCTCTGATTCCTGATGTGCAGAATCAGAATCTTTCCATATTTCTTCTTCTCGAGCTCGAATCATTTTGACGATTCATCGCTGAATCCTTTTTGTTAATTTTCATTACTAGAACCTTCTTCAAAGAATATCTTCCTTGGATTCATCTTCTTCATTACTAGTCCTATCTTCAAAGATTTTTTCTCCTTTGATTCAGATTCATCATCACTTACTTCAATGACCGCAGAGAGTGATCACTTTTCTTCTTCTTGGGCAAATTTAGCAAGTAGTTTGTAGACTCTCTTTCTTCTCCTTGGGGTTCAAATTTATAGGAGAGTCAGATCGTTTTTCTTCTTCTTCCGAAAGCTTCAGATCATCGCATGCATTTCCTTTGTAAGACCCCAACTTTTATGAATAAAGATGAATTTTCTATAAATATCATTTTTGAATATTATGGAATTAATTTGATATAATGTTATAGTTGTGGGTAATATTTATAAATTTTGCAAAGTACGCAAGTTGTTATATAATATTCGATTGGTCGGGAATATTCGCTTTAACAGGAATATTCGATAACAACACAATCATTGGTGGACCCATTAACGGAATTATTGTTTGATCGAGAAAACGACAAAAATACTTTATGAAAATAATGGCGGAAGTTTTACCGTTAACTGTTGAAACACTAGGTGTTAAAATGACAAGAATACGTAGTAGTTGCATAAAGAGTAATACTCAGATTGATTAGTGATGCTTACGTGAGAAGTCACCGCTTTTGTTCAATTATTGCTACAAGAATTGCCGTGACAAGATCTCACGTTATTTGATTCAATTATTGTCGATATTTTTATATTTTATAATCAATAATTGAGATGACAAAGTTATTAATATTATTATTTGCAATATTAACGATGTCTAGAAGTTTAGTCAAGGAGGGGTTTGGTTACCTAATTGCGCGCCCATGGGGAGAAATCCTTATTGGAAAGCCCCCTCTTTCCTGGGAACGACCTGGTCGATTAATATTGTGAATTATAATATTGATGATAAATGTTGTTAAAAAAATTGTGAGAGTTTATATATATAATATTATGTGTGTGGTGAGTGGAATATATATAATATTGTGGTGTGTGTGAATAATAAGTATTTTTATATGTTATATATGGGTGAGTGGGTTGTGGTGGAGAATTTGATGGGTGTTAGTGATGTTGTAATATTATATATATATATATATATATATATATATATATATAATTAAGATGTGAAGATTGACTAAAGGGAGGGGAATTACATTATCTTGGAGGGAATGGCTAGATATTAGCATTGTATGATTATAATATATGTATATAATGATAGTGGGAACATGTGTTATATATATATATATATATATATATATATATATATATACTGCTCTGAAAAAATTGTCAGAAGAATTGAATTATTGGTTTCACTACGGGGAGTATTGTGATTGTTATTATTATTATATATATTATATTTTATTTAAAAGATTTTGCTTTAAATATGGACCGGCCGATTAAAGTAAATCAATCTAGACCGCTCATGAGTTAGTTACTATGTACCCATTCTTCTATAAATAAGCTCATTCCTTCATTATTTTTATTAATTCACCAAGCTTTAGAGAGAGAAATTATAGAGAAACTATAGAAAAGTATTCGCTACTTCCTACTCTTATATCCAGCTTTCTTTTTATAGTAAGGGTATTATTTCTTTTGTATTCATGAAGAGAACTTCTGTTATTCCATTCTCTATTATTCTGCTGGAATAACCAGCATACGCGGACTACCCTATACTTGATGACATTCTTCTATTATTCCATCTTTATTATTATTCTGTTGGAATATCATGTCTCATGCATTTTACGCTGCACCGGGTTCATCTTTTTATTATTCCGTTGGAACATCTGGCTTTGGCATGTAATTTTGCCTCGATTCGGTTCCACATTTAATATTCTCGTTGAATAACTCTCTATGCGTAATTACCACATACATGGTGATTTCTTTTGTTATTCCATTCGTTATTATACTCAATTGATTAAAGTTTTGACTTTATACTCCATGAAATTAGTGGAATATCATTGATATTGTGCTTCATCCAGTATCTTTTCATGGAAATATTCTTCTGAGTATTCTTGAATTTACTCTACAAAGAAGTATCATGTCGATAATTTGATGTTAATAATTCTTGGATAAAATAATTTTGAACTTGTTTTATTGAATTTTATATCATTGTCGCCATCCTCATATTTATATTTTGTTGAAAGTCATCTGGCCTTCAGTGCATAGATGGACTTGGTATGATTATGACTGTGGATTATTCTTGTAATCATGATCCTAATGTTACAAATGATGTGGTAAAGTCCTCATTGGCCCGTAGTGCATTGATGGACAGTTGTTGGCATGATCATGACCATTAATGAATACACGAATGTCCGTGGCCCATAGTGCATGGATAATTTGTGGTCGTGATACTAAAGAATATCCTTGGCCTTAGCGCATGGGTGATTCGATGACGTGGCTTATTTATTAAGCTGAGTCCCAGCGATAAAAGTCATGAAAAACCTTTTAAATCATAGAAGATAGTAGATTTTATTCTCTACTTGACTCTTCTAATGGATTGCTTGTTCCGCTGTAGTTAAGCTTGATGTTTGTTATATTTTATTAGTTTAACACTGTTGAAGACTAATGATAATTTATTCTGCATTATCTTAGTCATAATATTTCTTACTGGGCTAGTTGAGCTCACCCTTTTGCTTTCATTGTTCTCTTCGTGAAATGAGAACGAATAGGACTAGTCGGGGAATGAGAGTGATGGTCCAGATAATAGCATTAGTAGTCCTCACTATTCTATGAAATAGTGTGATAATAAATGTAATGAGGACCCCATTGAATTTGTATATTGTCTAGATGACAATATTTGTATTAAAACTCACATCATATGTTTAGTCGATTTTACACGATCGTTGTATAATTAAGTTGTATTTGAATTTTGTAGCATGTATTTGGCTTACTCAAGATGGGTGATGTATACCAATTTTGGGGTGCACAATTGGTATCAAAGCTTAGGATATGATCCTCGCTAAGATGTGAGAATAGAACTAGGAGGGGAGAGACGGGAATTCCTTCGCTAGTATGACCTACCTAAGATTTTTTTTTTTTGGTATTTAATTGGCTGGTAATATAGGGATAATATGTACATGTCAATTAACCTTTTGTTTTGTGGCAAGATTCTAAAATGACATCCGAGAATGTTGAGAATAGCAATGGAGCACAAAGCGCACCGCTGATTCACCACATATCAATAATCAAGATAATGTGCATCAGAAGGTGACAATCCTCATGCAAAAACAACAACACCGACTAAATGATGAATGATGGAATGTTCAGAGGCTTTATGCAATTTATGCAACAAAGAAAGCAGAGAGCTGCTCCTCGTCCAAAATGTAGGTGGAACCACTCAGAAACTCTCTTGATGGTCACCGCTAAATAGTTCAAGGAGCCGGGACCACCGGAGTTTATTGGAGAGCTAAAACCACTTAAGGCTAAAGCATGGATAAAGGTGATCACCAAGATATTTGATGTCCTGTGGATGCTCGAGGAGCAAAAGGTTCCCTTTCACGCTTTTATATATCATGAGGAGAGGCAGATTCGGGTGGGAGCTCTGCAGAAAGCGTACTCAACCCGCCCAGACTAAAATGTCTTGGGAGAAGTTCCAAGAACTATTCAACGACAAATACTTTCTCGAAAGTATTCTTCACATGAAGGAGGTGGAGTTCATCAAGTTGGAATGTAATAATACGACCGTGTCACAAGACGAAGCAAAGTTTGCCGAGTTGTCCTGGCTCAAGGCTCCCCACATGGTGGATAATGAAGAGAGAATGACGCGGATGTTTTTAAGAGGTTTGAAGTCGAGATACGCCAACATTTTATTTCTCATAAACCGTGTTTGTATTCAGATGTTGTAAATAGGGCTCGCTTAGTGAGAGCGATAACGAGTCAACGCAACCAAAAGAGAGCAGCCGACAAAATGATAATATTAATGAGAACAATCATCGAAGCGGTGACAACAAGCGTGGAGGGAATCAACATGCCAGAAGTGGTAACCACTTCGGTGGTAATCAGGGCCAAAACAATAAGAATAGACATTTCAAGAAGAGGAGATTCAACAATGATGGAAAGACGTCAGCACTAGCATCCGTTTTTAAGGAAGGAGAGCGACCACCTATCATATGCTTCAAATGCGAGGGAGGGACACATCGTCCAAATCACAAGAATGCCGTCAAAGCATGTTATAATTATGGAAGAGATGGTCACTTAGCCCCGATTTTGTCGCTCACCAAGACAAGTTCAAAGCTAGGATGGAGGCACCAAAGGTCATCTCGTAAAAGTCAAAGCCGATAGTGCAAGGGAGAGCGCTTTGTTGTGACCTCCCGTAAAGCAAGGAACCCGAATGAGGTCATCACGTAAGCTTATCATAAACTCTAATAAGTCTATACTTTATTTGATACCGGTTCTACCCATTCTTTTATTTCTCCTACTTGCGCTTTCAACGATTAAATTTGACTCGGAGAAATTAGACTTTGACTTATCTGTAGAAACTCCATTGGGAGGAACCTTCATTACATCCATTGCTTCTAAGTCTTGTTTGGTTCAAATCGGCACCTCATATTACTCCGGTCGATCTTATTTCATTGAAAATACTTGCATTTGATGTGATTCTAGGGATTGATTGATTAACTACTCATCATGCAAAAATTGATTGTTTTCGTAAGGTTGTTAGCTTTCATATTGATAATCAACCTATTATGCGTAATTCAAGCGACCAAACCATTAAAATCAATCACTGGCCATCTTAAGCCATAAAGCTATTCGCTTATTGAAAACTGGATGTCAAGCTTTCTTAGCTCATGTCACGGATCTAAACAAAAATACGCCGCTTTTAATGATATTTCTATTGTTAATAAATTTTCGACGATTCCCTCAAGAACTTCCCGGCCTACCCACAAAGCGTGAAATTGAATTTTGTATCGACCTTGAACCCCAGACAAAACCCATTTCCAAAGCCCCATATCGAATGGCTCTATTGAACTTCCGAGTTAAAGACCCAACCGCAGAATTATTAGACATGGCTTTATTCGTCCTAGTACTTCTCCTTGGGGTGCCCTCTGCTTTATTCGTGAAGAAGAAAGATGGGAGTATGCAACTTTGTATTGATTATCGGAGTCAATCATGTCACCGCCAAAAAATAGGTACCCATTGCCACGTATTGATGACCTGCGTTGACCGGCTTGCAAGGAGCCAAATTCTTTTCAAAGATTGATCTTCGTTCTGGATATCACCTATTGAAGATCAAAACCGATGACATTCCAAAGACGGCTTTCAGAACTCGGTACGGGCATTATGAATTCCTAATCATGTCCTTTAGATTGACTAATGCTCCTGCTGCCTTCATGGATTTGATGAACCGAGTATTCAAGGAATATTTGGATCACTTTGTGGTCGTCTTTATTGATGACATCCTTATTTATTCCAAAAGTCGTGAAGATCATGAGCAACACTTGAGGCTGACACTCCAAAAGCTTCGTGAATACAAGTTTTATGCAAAGTTGAAGAAATGCAAGTTCTGGCTTGAGGAATTAGTATTCCTTGGGCACGTAGTATCAAGTCATGGAATATCTATGACCCGATAAAGATTGAAGCTATTCAAAGCTGGGAGCAACCTAAATCAGTATCCGAGGTACTTACCTTTCTCGGTTTAGCTGGTTATTATAGGTGATTCGTGGAAGGATTTTCTCGAATCGCTACTCCATTAACTTAGCTAACTTGAAAAGATACAAAGTTCGGTTGGAGCGAAGAATGTGAGAAGAGTTTTCAAGAACTCAAGAGGAGACTCATTTCAAAGACTGCTCGACAATACCATCTCGCTCGGAGGGATTTGTCATCTACAGTGATGCTTCGGGTAAAGGGTTGGGATGTGTTCTCATGCAACATGAGAAAGTCATAGCCTATGCCTCGCGATAACTCAAAGAATATGAGAGAAATTATCCAACTCATGATATAGAGTTGGCAGTTGTTGTCTTTGCACTTAAAATTTGGAGGCATTACTTGTATGGGGAGAAAGTGGAGATCTTTACAGATCATAAAAGCCTCAAATATTTCTTCACTCAAAAGGAACTCAACATGCGACAATGACGTTTGCTTGAACTATTGAAAGATTATGATCATACCATCTAATACCATCCTCGAAAAGTTTAACGTGGTAGCCGACGATTGAGTAGAAGATCATATGCAAGTACGAAAAGCGATATTCTCAACGTAAAGGCCCATTTTGTGTGACTTGCAAAGGATGGAGATAGAGTTAAAGACCTGTGGACCCATGTGATGATGGCGAATATACGAGTAGAACCGACTTTAATTGATAAAGTTAAAGCTACTTAAGCTACAGACCTGGAGCAGATGCGTATGAGGAAGAAAGTGAAAGAAGGTGCTATGCCGAAAGCAAGAATCGATGAAGAAGGAATACTTCGAGTCAACTCCAGACTTTGTGTTCCTAACGACCCTGATTTAAAGTATAAAATCATGATGGAGGCGCACAACACACCGTTTGCAATCCATCTTGGGAGTACCAAAATGTATCATGATATTCGTCATACATTTTGGTGGAGCAATATGAAGAGAGAGAGATAACGTTGTTTATCTCAAGGTGTCTAACTTGTCAACGAGTTAAAGAGAAGCATCAAGTACCAAAAGGTCCATTGCAACCACTTGAAATTCTAGAATGGAAGTGGGACCATATTACCATGGATTTTGTTACCAGTCTTCCTAAGGTTTCTCAAGGTATAGATGCGATTTGGGTCATTGTTGATAGATTGACCAAGTCTGCTCATTTCTTACCGATATGAGAAACTTATACACTTGAACGTCTTGCTCGTATGTACATAAACAAGATTGTAAGATCAAGATGAGTATGCCAAGATCCATAGTTTCCGATCGAGACCCAAGATTCACTTCACGATTTTGGGTTAGTTCATGTAAAGCTATGGGCACAGATTTATGATTTAGCTCTAAGATATCATCCTCGATGGATTTGGCAAATGGAGAGGACTATTTAAACTCTTGAATATTTATTAAGACTATGTGTCCTTGACTTCAAGGAAGTTGGGATAAGTTCTTACCATTGGTGGAGTTTTCCTACAACAATAGCAGAATCAAGCAAGTATTGGCATGGCTCCATTTGAGGCGCCAGATGGAAGAAAATGTCGCTTCCAAGAGATGTCGGGATGAGTGGGAGAAGTAACGTTGTTGGGATCGTGAGTTGGTATGTATGACTACGTAAAAGATTCAAACGATTCTAAGAACGATAAAAACCTCACAAGATCGATAAAAGAGTTATGCCGATCTTCATCGAAAGGACATGGAATTGATATAGAGATCATGTGTTGTTACGTGTTGCTCCATGGAAAGGAGTTACTTAGATTTGGAAAGAGAGGAAAGCTCAATCCTCGATTCATTGGCCCATTTTTAATCCTCGATCGAGTAGGAACTGTATATGATAGACTCGCTTTTACCGCCAAGTATGTCTCGTGTTCATAACGCTTTTCAAATATCCATGTTATGTAAATATATGGAAGACGAACCACATTATCGAAAGTTAGAACCGACGAAATAGCGGAAGATTTGACTTATGAAGAGGTTCCTATTCAAATCTTGATAAGAAGGAACATATTCTACACTCCAAGGTTATACCTCAAGTCAAAGTTTTGTGGAGAAACCATATATCGAGGAAATGACTGGGAGTTAGAATATGAAATGAAATCAAGGTATCCTTACCTCTTCGACATACCGTACGCACCTAATTTCGAGGGCAAAATTTCATAAGGAGAGGTTGTAAGACCCCAACTTTTATGAATAAAGATGAATTTTCTATAAATATCATTTTTGAATATTATGGAATTAATTTGATATAATGTTATAGTTGTGGGTAATATTTATAAACATTGCAAAGTACGCAAGTTGTTATATAATATTCGATTGGCCTGGGAATATTCGCTTTTAACAGGATATTTGTACAATGGCACAATCATTGGTGGACCCTACAACGGAATTATTGTTTGATCGAGAAAACGATAAAAATACTTTTTATGAAAATAACTACGGAAGTTTTACTCGTTAACTTGTTGAAACACCCTTGTTAAAAGTACAAGAATACGCCGTAGTCGCACAAGAGAGTAATACCGGTATTGATTATTGATGCTTACGTGAGAAGTCACTCGCTTTTGTTCAATTATTGCTACAAGAATTGCTGCATAGTATCTCACGTTATTTGATTCAATTATTGTCGATATTTTATATTTTATAATCAATAATTGAGATGACAAAGTTATTAATATTATAATTTGCAATATTAACGATGTCTAGAAGTTCTGTAAAGGAGAGGTTTGGTCATCTAATTGCGCGCCAATGGGGAGAAATCCTTATTGGAAAGCCCCCTCTTTCCTGGGAACGATCTGGTCGATTAATATTGTGAATTATAATATTGATGATAAATGTTGTTAAAAATATTGAGAGAGTTTATATATATAATATTATGTGTGTGGTGAGTGGAATATATATAATATTGTGGTGTGTGTGAATAATAAGTATTTTTATATTTTATATGTTATATATGGGTGAGTGGGTTGTGGTGGAGAATTTGATGGGTGTTAGTGATGTTGTAATATTATATATATATATATATATATATATATATATATATATATATATATATATATATATATATAATTAGCATGTGAAGATTGACTAAAGGGGAGAGGGGGATTACATTGTCGGGAGGGAATGGCTAGATATTAGCATTGTATGATTATCATATATGTATATAATGATAGTGGGAACATGTGTTATATATATATATATATATATATATATATATATATATATATATATATATATACCGCTTTTGAAAAAATTGTCAGAAGAATTGAATTATTGGTTTCACTTGGGAGTAACTGTGATTGTTATTATTATTATATATATTATATTTTATTTAAAAGATTTTGCTTTTAAATATGGACCATCAGATTAAAGTAAATCAACTGGACCGCTCATGAGTTAGTTATTATGCGTACCATTCTTCTATAAATAAGTTCATTCCTTCATTATTTCATTTAATTCAATCAAGCTTTAGAGAGAGAAATTATAGAGAAACTATAGAAAAGTATTCTGTTACTTCCCTACTCTTATATCCAGTTTCTTTTATGGTAAGGGGTATTATTTCTTTTATATTCATGAAGAGAACTTCTGTTATTCCATTCTCTATTATTCTGCTTGAATAACCAAAGATATATGACTATCCTATACTTGGTGACATTCTTCTATTATTCCGCCTTTATTATTATTCATTGAATATATCTGTCTCAGGCATTTTACGGACCGGTTCCGCTTCTTTTATTATTCTCAGATGAACATCTTGTCATGCAAGTAATTTCACTCGACCTCGGTTCCTATTTAATATTCTCGTTGAATAACCCTCTATATGTAAGTACCACATACACGGTGATTTCTTTTGTTATTACATTCGTTATTATACTCAGTTGATTAAAGTTTTGACTTCTATACTCTATGAAATTAGTGGAATATCCTTGATATTGCGCTTCATCCAGTATCTTTTCATGGAAATATTCTTCTGAGTATTCTTGAATTTTACTATACAAAGAAGTATCATGTTGACAATTTGGACGTTAATAATTCTTGGATAAAATAATTCTTGAACTTGTTTTATTGAATTCTTATATCATTGTCGCCATCCTCATATTTATATTTTGTTGAAAGTCATCTCGTGGGCCTCAGAGTGCATAGATGGACTTGGTATGATTATGACGACTGTGGATTATTCTTATTGTAATCATGATCGTAATGTTACAAATGATGTGGTAAAAGTCCTCATTGGCCCGTAGTGCATTGATGGACAGTTGTTGGCATGATCATAACCATTAATGAATACGCGAATGTCCTTGGCCCATAGTGTATGGATAATTTGTGGTCGTGATACTAAAGAATATCCTTGGCCGTAGTGCATGGGTGATTCGATGATGTGAATTATTTATTAAGCTGAGTCCCATCGATAAAAGTCATGAAAAACCTTTTAAATCATAGAAGATAGTAGATTTTATTCTCTACTTGACTCTTCTAATGGATTGCTTGTTCCGCTGTAGTTAAACTTGATGTTTGTTATATTTTATCGGCTTAATCATTGAAGACTAATGATAATTTATTCTGCATTATCTTAGTCATAATATTTCTTACTGGGCAAGTTGAGCTCACCCTTTTGCTTTCATTGTTCTCTTCAGGAAATGAGAACGTAGCAGGGACTAGTCGGGGAACAGAGTGATAGTCCAGATAATAGCATTAGTAGTCCTCACTATTCTATAAAATAATGTGATAATAAATGTAATGAGGACCCCATTGAATTTGTATATTGTCTAGATGACAATATTTGTATTAAAACTCACAACATATGTTTAGTCGTATTTTTACAATTAATTGCTGTATTAATTTGTTGTATTTGAATTTTGTACCATGTATTTGGCGACTCGAGATGGGTGATGTATACCGATTTTGGGGGCATCACAGTTGGTATCAAAGCTTAGGGATATGATCCATGGCTAAGATGTGAGAATAGAACTAGGAGGGGAGAGACGGGGAATTCCTTCGCTAGTATGACCTACCTAAGTTTTTTTTTGGTATTTAATTGGTCGGTCAGAATATAGGGATAATATGTACATGTCAATTAACCTTTTGTTTTGTGGCAGTATCTGAAAATGACATCCGAGAATGTAGAGAATAGCAATGGAGCACATGCGACCGTTGATTCACCACATATCAATAATTAGGATAATGTGCATCAGGAAGGCGACAATCCTCATGCAAATAACAACACTTACCAAATGATGAATGATGGAATGTTCAGAGGCTTTATACAATTTATGCAACAAAGAAAGTAGAGAGCCTCCCGCCCAAAATGTAGGTGAAACCACTTGAAACTCTCGGATGGTCACCGCTAAACAATTCAAGGAGCTGGGACCACCGGACTTTATTGGAGAGCCAAAACCACTTAAGGCAGAAGCATGGATAAAGCAGATCACCAAGATATTTGATGTTTTGGGATGCTCCGAGGAGAAAAAGGTTCCCTTTGCCGCCTTTATGTTGCGAGGAGAGGAAGATTACTGGTGGGAGTCGGTAAAACGTACTCAACCTGCCGCACTAAAAATGTCTTGGGAGAAGTTCCAAGAACTATTCAACGACAAGTATTTTCCCAAAAGTATTCATCACATGAAGGAGGTGGAGTTCATCAAGTTGGAACAGAATAATATGACCGTGTCACAGTACGAAGAAAACTTTGCCGAGTTGTCCCGGTTTGCGTCCCACTTGGTGGATAATGAAGAGATATTGACGCGGATGTTTTTAAGAGGTTTGAAGCCGGATATACGTCAACATCTTATTTCTCATAAACTGTTTTTGTATTCAGATGTTGTAAATAGGGCTCAGTTAGTCAGGGGTCTATCTGTAGACTTCTTTATCTCAGCTCTTTCCACCCATTTGGAGATCTGATCAAACAAGATAGCTCCAAAGTTTATTCGCTTCTTCAGAACTATTACAGACATAATCTTCAACTGCTGATCAAGCACAAGTTGTCATGTGCAAGATCCTCAGATAGTATACATTTTCCCATTATCTCAGCAAGGAACTCGAATTCCTCAGGAAACTCATTCTTCTTCATGTCCTTAAGACTAGGGTTTCTTTGGTACCCCATATCTTCTTCGCTTGTTCAGTGTCGATCTCATCAAGGCTTTTCAGTCCTAGGTCGAGAAAGCCTAAGAATTTATTGATATCAGATGATTTCAGCTTTAGAGACTGACCTTTGACCTTGGTAGAAAGGGTTCCGAAATTTATGGATGCATTTGAGTAGAACTCTTTAACTAGTTTAGCATATACTCGAGTGCTTGCCTCAAAACATTCTGAGAATCCAGCTTTCTTCACAAGTTCAAGAATGTCTCTGAACTTCTTTTCAGATTTCTCAAACGACTTGGTTTCGAGCTGAATGCTAGTGATTACTCGCCAATCTGCCATTTGAAAAGTTCGAGGAATATGGGTATTTGATTTAGAAAGATTTATGAGAGATAGCTGATTGTGATTTGGCCAAGGCTCTGGAGGGTTAATTGATTTTGGCTTTGAAGAGGATTCTAGGGTTTGAAATGGGAGGGAGAGAGGTTCGATAGTTTCTGATAACTGTTTGCAGATTTTGAATTTGTCTTTATGCCAGTTTCTTCTGACTCTGCATAAGCAGTGATGTGTCAACCAACCATTGGTTGGACGATGCCCAGTAATGAGCTGTAACTCCCCCATTAACTCTTTAGTTTAATGTCCCTTTTTAAAATAAATAGGCGTCAATGATGTGGATTGACCGTTGACCATTTTGGTTCGTAGAATAGCATGGTAAGGCAGCTATGGACTCTACATTTTCTTTTGTTGACTCACCGATCATCTTTTGAGAGATACTGTAGTGGATGGTTTTGACATTACTCCTCATTTTGAAACTACATGGCTTAACCATTGATGTACTTTATGAAGGGTTGGGGACTCTACTTCTGAGATAAATCTTCAGGACATCTTTCTAACCAGTATTAGACCTTATATCCTCATACTCTGAATGGTTGAGCAATTATTTAGTTCTTCCGAGCTCACCATAAGCTAGTGTATTCTGGTAGGACTGCGATCGTTAAGTCTGCTTCTACGATCGTTGAGGTTGCACCACGGTCGTTGAGTTCTCTTCAAACTCTACTCTACTATCTTGGTCCTTGAGATGAACTTGACTAAGCAATCCTTTTGGGTTAAGGTAGCTCAAGAAGGGCCAACCTCTTAGAGTGAGCTAAGTGTCAGGTTGGTCCCCGAGGCGCTTTCCAGATGAAATACTTTAGAAGTGATTTTCACTAATATCTCATTTGACCTTTTCTACTGGGGAGGTCATCTACCAACTTTAGACAATTGTATTTGATGTAATCGTGGTGTCCTCCTGCTCTTACATTACGATCGGATGTTTGATCGTAGGCACTCCACGATTTTAAGTTGGGTGGCTAATAGGTTATCAGTAGTACGTTTTGAGACATTCCTACTGACTATGGATCTTCATTTGGTTCATCATCCACAAAGTTTTGGGACTCTATAGCTGGTACATTGCTTCATAGTATATCTCAGTACTGTTGTTCCTTAACAGATCACTGCTTCCCCATGTTTATACTGTCTTCTTAGTGAGGTATGATTTCCTTTTCTTCATGTGCATTAGGAGGCATCCTTGCATATCTCTTTCTGACTGGAATCACCACTGTCAATTAAATCTCTTTACATCGTAGACATGGATATCTCCAGGACTGATCATTCTACGATCATTTGACATCACTACAAACATAGTCTTCTTTGATAATTTGTGCTTGCTGAGTTCTGCTTCCATAATGAGTTCCTCATGATTGATTCTCGATGATCCTCTGATGTGAACTTCCTTGAGGATTCTTCTCATACGATATGCTTTGCATGATTAAGCATATATGACCCTTTTCATCTTTGGTTGAATGGAATGCTTCCTTATAAGGATCAGCAACTATGTGAGCTTCATTCAGATTAGCTCTGCGGATCTTCAAGGACATACTTTGACATATAGTAATTTTATCAGAATCATTTTTGAACAGTCTTAAGCCTTCTACTGGTTGAATCTTTCTTTGACTGAAGTTTTCTGCTTCATCATTCCTTAGTGTGGTCAGATAGACCAAGTACCTACAGGTTAGATATATTTCTATTTTGGTACCCATAGTTAAATGGGTCATGCCAGGTTAGTTTCAAAATTCCTATTCCTCATATATTAGAATTAACATCATATTGATCACCAACCATTATATTCATGCATGTAACTAATTTAGATATGACATATTGAGATCCATGATGATGAGTGTGTGTAAGATTTTCCATTTTAATAAAACACTCTTTTCCTTTGATGGTTTCATCATTTGCTTGGTTATGTTCACAGAGTTTAAATATTCACAGAGTGAGAATCCACACTGTTACTTATGTGTATCAGGTTGATTCGTTGAGGTGATCAATTTCTACGAATCTTCAAGATACTCTTGTAGAACTGATCATACTCTGTGTGTTATCAAAAACTTAGAACATAGGTTTGTACATACATACTAACCCATCAGCAAAGATTACTTCATATAAGATTAATTTAACATGTGATGTTCTTGTGACCCATTTCAGATTTCTTTCAAGATGTCATTTTCAACCTAAAACTTGGATGAAGAGAAAGTTTGTATGCATTTGAGTTTCCACCCTCAATGTACTTTCTCTCTTCACCTTTTTAGGTAGATTATGATTCCTTGAATAAATACTGTTATAGTTCATAAGGAGGTACAACATGATGTACACAATTATATTAGTGAGGAACCATACCTTTCTGCTGTCAGTTTCTTAACAGTCATTTATCTTAGATATACTGAGGTTAGGCATTGATGTGCATAGTTTCTCATTTGCTCCTGACAACTTGTTGCTCCAGTTGACCTTCAATCAATCAGTCGCGGTCTTGAAGATGCAAGTTAAGAGAATCTCAGTATCTTTAGTTCTTTGACATCCTTGAGTTCACAAGGTTTATATCCAGCTGCTGGTTGGCCAGACACATATTTGAGAAGTTCTTCTTTCTTCTCTAGATAAGCATTTCTTAGCATGTATGACATTTTCATCTTTTCAGGCTGGTGGATGTTTGACTCTTTTTTGTTGAAGTCTCTTGAGCTTCCTAGCCTTGTCTTTAGACTCCAAGATTGACCGTGGGCAGAGATTGGTCTTGTTGATACGAAAATCAAGAACATGGACCAATCTGAAAAAAATTTGTGTATATATACACATTTACTCGTGCATAAAAATATTTCCAACGTGTGAGCTCATCTGCTTATATTAAGTGACTTACTACTAAACTAAGTTTAGAACAATGTTTGTGCCTAGGATCAGACTCAACGCGATTAGCTTTTGAATATAGCATGAGAACCTGCTCTGATACCAATTGTTAGTTCCCAGTAAGCACAATATAGATCTAGAAATGGGGGGGTTGAAGATCCTTTTAATTTCAAATACTTTTCTCATTTATTTTGTATTGCTAATGATTTAGCATATGACAAACATAAGAATCTTTTCTAGCATAGTGAAATAGGTAAAAGATCACCTTCATTGATATATCCATAATCATACATACATTATTCTTAGAGTTAGTTCAGTGGTAAGCAGTTAATACATACATAGCAGTTATAGCAGTTAAGTACATAATGTAATGATATAAAGTAAAAGACACAAGGGATTTTAAGTGGTTCAGAGACTTAAGCTCCTAATCCACTCTTCTGCTTTCAACTAGTAGGATTTACCAAGGAAGGGCAAAGACCGAATCACTAAGATTCCTTCAAGGCCAGCCATTTTGGGACTTCAGCTCACTAAGAACTCTTCAAGGCCAAGAGTCTTTGGAACTTCTCTAGTTCCCTAGAACTCTTCAAGCCCAAAGATGCTTGGAACTTCATTTAGTCCCTTCGAAAAAGGACCCCTCAGGCCCTGGCTTCTTGTTGATGTTGTTGTTTGTTGTTGTTGGTGGCCGAGTCGCTAAGATGTCTTTAAGCTCTGAACATCTTTTGTACTTAGCAGCTTGGTGTGGTCCTCTTTGCATTCTGCTTCGAGTCTGGACCACATCTTCTTTGGTGCAGCTGATCTTCTTCTGTTATGCTCATCTTAATATAGTATCAGCTGTGCACCATCACCATTTATTGAACCCTTCTTAACATGTCAAGAGATATGGTAATCGCACTTGCTCTCGTTCAAATTTTTAGGTTCATGGTGAATCGTAAAGTGGCTCTCAGGATCTTCCTTGTGCTTTACCACTCTTCTGAATGATATTTTCTTGTCCTTCTCGGCTCTTAGCTTAGATGCCAATTCAAGTGGCATTCTCATCTTTGTTGAGTGAAGCTTTGGTCTATTCAAGTCCTTCTTCAAAGCTGTTTCACTTCCACATTCGTAGTCTCACTGTCACTGAGACTTGTTCTGTTAAGCTCAGGTGGAACTCGTAGAGTCAACATTAGCATTCTACCAACTCAACGATTTTGCAACATAGCAATCATCAGCAAGTCTTGATCTTTGAAGCTCTGCTGATTTATACTCCTTCCCAATATTCCTATTGGAAAGTAGCCTTTAAAAGCTTTTTGAATTGCTTTGCAGATCTCGAGTTATTTAGTGTAGACTGCAGATGTGACATGACATCCCCTTTTCTGACTTTCTGACACTGCAGTCTACTATTTCACCTACCCTATCAGAGATGTCACTTTGATGTCTCGGGCAGGTAGTCAACTTTATTTCCTCCTTCTGATTTCTCGATCAGAGGTTGTACTTTTGCATCGATGCTCTCAATAAGCTATGTTCAACCATCAATCTTCTAATTGAACCGTTGCCAATGCTTCAATCTTCAGACGACCGAACTCTACGATTCTGATGCATATCTTCTTGGACTTGATCGTAGTGTCTAGTTGACAGGTAGAGACAACACTACGATCTTGAAGAGTGTTGATTGGATCTTCAATGTAGAACACCTCTTCCTTCCCTTGTGCAGTTCTTCAACACTTCTGTTTGCCTTGACTGCTCTCAAATACTGATGGTTTGACTCTTTTTTTTTGGCCCATTCTGAATAGCAAGACACTTCAAATTTATGGTGTGTCCAGCTCGCTTTCTCTTTGTGATCTCCCGTTCACTTATCATCAATGGACTAACCCAATGCTTAATCACTTTAGCCTTATTCTTCAGAGGCTGACCAGTATCTTTGTATACACTCCATCAGTTCCTTCTTTGTTTGGCAAACACTACGATCCTGGTTGCTTTCAAGATCGTCTTCTTCTATTTACTTGACACCATCAGACTTGGTCGACTTTCCTAGTCGATTCATCAAGTCTTCTTCGATCAACTTGTGGAAGACTTCATCTCGAATGGCTTCACAACTCAACTGGATGTTGATTGAGTTGGTGCTTAGATCTTCTCGTTAGCTTACATGCCATTCGCTGAGTGCTCTCTAGTTTCATTTAGGTGGGATGTATCTTTGCAGCATCAACCAGAGGCTTCATTCCTTTGGATATTCTGGGAGTGCTCAATTGTTGAGAATCGTGTTTGCTCTCACGATTCGCCTTGGCGTGCTAGAGGAGTACATCCGTCAAGTCTTAGTTCTGCACTCTATGATTCAGCTTCAAATGTGCTGACACTACGACTCCGAGATCAGATCTTGACACTCTACGATTTCTGTTGTTGTCCTTGTTGTCTTCATCCAATCGTACTCGACTAAAATCTCTGCCCCTGATATAATCAGTAGACTCTACGACTCCGAGTGTAGTCTACGAATCTTGACTTGGCTTCGGCAGATGCTCGGTCGGCTCTTAGGCAGGCTGTCTCTACGATTCTGAATATGACTTCCTCAGCAGACTACGGCTCTGAGGAAGTTCTCCTCGACACACTACGATCCTTCCTCGTCTCTCTTGGCAGTCTACGAACTCCGAGATCTACTATCTTGCAGACTACGATTCGCCTCACGCAGAATGAGCTTTTCTCGACTATCCCGGTAGACTACGATTTCTATTGCAAAGGTTCGACGATCGACAAGTTTATCTATTACATCATAAGATCAACCTAACAAGCTTGATCTTTCTATATTTATAGTCCTTGTACATCATTTCTTTTTAAGGACTTTACAAAGCTGTTTTGCTTATGTAGGATCAACCTAACACATTTGATCAATTCATTCTAAGTCCTTGTGCATATGTTTCTATTCTCTATCAAAGGACTTTACAGCTTTTCTTAATGCAAGCATACTTGCATATTCATTCATATATATCATAATCAAATAATATATAAATAGGAATATTATTCACATGCTTATTCCTAACAAGATTAATTTAGGTTTTTATTAAAATGGTGTCTCGCACTATTTCTTCAAACTATATAACCTTCTTTTATATATAGTTCGACATATTTTGTATTGGTGACTTTATAAAATCTGCTTAGTGAGATAGGATCCAATTGCAATAAATATATAGCCTTGTGTGTGCACAACAAAGTACATATTTAATTATTCAAAAGATAAACAACTCTTGTCGATTACATCTCCTTTTTATTTTGTCTCTTAGATTATAATAGTCAAGTGTGTGCACATCCGAACTAAAATAATCTTAGTCAAGTTAGACCCAACATTTCCATTTAAGTGAAGAGAAAAATACAATCCTTGTGTGTGTACAACAAAATAATATTGTTCAATTCCTTATAAACATCCAATGTAATATAATAAAGCAACATCTCAAATATTTAATACTTGTCTTGTGTGTGTACAACAAACTCATATTAAATATTCAATACTCTATTGCTTTACAATACTAGAAGGCTACGTTCGACATTCTCCAATGTCTTTGAACGTACTCAACTTAATATATTATCTTTTTAGGGTTTTGTTATTAATTAGTCTCATCTTGATTAGTGCGCATATATATATATATATATATATATATACAGAATTGATCAGGTCTGGACTCCCAAATTTTGTTAAAATCAAGGGTTTTTTTGTTTTTATTAAAATAATTAAAAAGAAAAGTTTAATATTTTATTGAATCGAATTTTTCCATACATGTTGTTTTTGGTTGTGATTTGGATACATATAACAAAATAGGTTTATAAAGTGCATGCACTGCTTTGCTTTTATATATGTATCCAAATCACACCCAAAACATCGATACATGAAAAATTCAAAGCTATATAAAATAGTAAACTTTTTTTTAGTTGTTTTAAAAAACCCAAAAAGGTAATAATTTTACTCCCCGTCTCGAAAGTCCGGACCTAAATCGACCCTATATATATATATATATATATATATATATATATATATATATATATATATATATATATACGCATCATATTAAACATACATAAACATATATAATAATATATTTACTATATAAATAGCATGCATCTATAGAATACTATATTCTACCTGTGATGATTATGGACATAATTCTAATTTGTTTCATTGGAGCCACCATGAACCAAAAGGTCAAACTTAGGGTGCAAGAATAAAACAATGAATATAATCATTATATTCAAGATGGGCTTCTTTACAAATGGATCTTGATCGCTCCTTGTTCTTTGTCTCTAATTTTTCGAACAATTCTATACTATCCTATTACAATCTATTTATTATAAAACAAAAATCTTTATCAACAATCAAGGGGAGGTATATAGGAGGGAAATATAATTTACATCAAAATATTAGAGAGGCAAGGTACGTAGACCCCATTTATAAAACCACATACATTCAAGCATCCATTAAAATTAAATCCAATCACATTGGTCAAAAGTCCATAATCATCCCCAATATTATTATACAAATCATCATATGCATCAATATAAAATAAACATTCATTATATATGTTGATATCATTTAATGGACAATAAAATGTTTGCTAGAAATTCAGTTTTTGAAACTAAACAAAACTCCTTTTATTTTAATCAAAAACCAAATTAAATTAAACTCTTTTATTTTTAGCAATCATGGAATCAAATTCCATCTAAAATAAACTTCTTTATTTTAATACCAACTTAATTTAAAATAAACCTTTTATTTAATTAAAGTGCAATTAGAAAAATAAAAATAAAATTTAAAGCTCTTGGATCGCGCTAATGCTCACAAGACCTCGATTGATTCTCGCATCAAAGCGCAGACCACGTCAAGATGTGTTTGTGTACCAGAATCAGATAGTTCATTCTTTTGCCCAAAAAATTAGTTCTAAACCCATATCAACACACATATTGAATCATTAACAATTAATGATTTGCATAAGGTGGATCCGATACCACTGTAGGATTGCTAAAAATGAATAAAAGCATACAATCGAATTGAAATAGCAACAGAAGCATGTAAAATAGCAATTAAAATTTTTCAGCAATCCATTGTGTAGCCTTATGTAAACTCATTAATTGATTAAGGATAAAGATATACCTTTGAAGCGTTTAACCTTTGATAAAGACTCCAAATTCAAATCCTTGATCCTTCACGATATCTCCAATCCACAGATCATACGTTTGTCACAAAAGTATGCAACACCCAAGAGGTATCCACCAAGAGAAACAGATTGAATAATGATTTTAGACTCAACTAGGTCTAGGATGCTAGTCCTAATTCTCTCTACACTAACAACTTAGGGTTTTAAGAATACTTGCCAGAGAGAAGCAATATACGTTTGTATTAGTCTTTCTCATAATAAGACCCTTCTTATTAAAAGACCAACCCTAATCCTTAACCCTTAAGGAATCGAGTTTTAATTTAATTCCTATCTAATTAGAAACTAAATAAAAAATAATAATAATAATAAGATTCCTCTTATTTATTTATAATCCAAAGATTTATCCAAATACTTAATTATAAATATTAGTATTTCTTCAAATACTATATTATTATTATTTAGTCAATTTAATAATAATAATAATAATAAGATGACTAATCTTATTAATTTATAATATTAATATTTTCTAAATACTTAATTATAAATCTTAAGCTATTTAATTTATTCCACTAATAAATTAAATATACTTAATTTATTATTATTAAGCCAATCAATTCTAAAATCATATTACTCCATTTTGTATGTGACCTCTAGGTTCAATATTAAGTCAAGAGTAGAATAAATAAATTAGAACAATTCTAATATTATTTATAATGAATTAAACTCCTTTAACTCACATAAATGAATAATATTTATTCTACATCATGAGTGACACCTTATAAATAATGTATCATGACTATCCGGATAATATGAATTCAACGTTAATCATAAAAAATACAAAGAACTTATTCCGTGAATAGTTACCGTACATTTCAATCCTTCTACCATACAATGTCCTAATCAAATATAAAACATGGATTTATTGTCAAATTTTATTCATTTGATTATATGTATTTCAATTCTTAAATGAATAACAAAAGTACCTACATACTTGCTTTAGTGTCTCCACACAAATGATCATGAGATCAATCATCATCTTCAACATAGCAAGCATAATATGTAATAATCTATCCGAAATCAGTAACCCCACATTAGTGATACATCGATTAGGAATATTTAATTTTTCAGCTATCAAGAATTTAGATCTCATTAGTATGATCAACAAAAGAGGCAAGTATACTAATCCTTTGCATTTATTTTATGCAAGTGATTTTCTGGAAAAGAAAATGTGTGACATCCCCAAAATAGGTATACATCACCCATCTTGAGTCGCCAAATACATGGTACAAAATTTAAATACAACTTAATTATACAACAAATGGTAAAATATTTACTAAACATATGTTCGTGAGTTTTAATACAAATATTGTCATCTAGACAATATACAAACTCAATGGGGTCCCTATTACATTTATTATCACACTATTTCACGTAGAATAGTGAGGACTACTAATGCACCATCTAGGACCATCACTCTGTTTCCCCGACTAGTCAACGCCTTACGTTCTCATTTCCTGAAGAGAACAATTAAAGCAAAAAGGTGAGCTCAACTAGCCTAGTAAGAAATATTATGACTAAGATAATGCAGAATAAATTATCGTTAGCCTTCAACAGTGTTAAACTGATACAATATAACAAACATCAAGTTTAACTGCAGCGGAACAATCAATCTATTATAAGAGTCAAGTATAGAATAAAATCTACTATCTTCTATGATTTAAAAGGTTTTTCATCACTTTTATCATTTGAGACTCAAATTTAATAAATATTACACATCATCAAATCATCCCCGCACTACAAGCCAAGGATATTCTTTAGTATCACGACCATTAATTATTCATGCACTACTGGCCAAAGATAATCGTGTTTTCATCAATCATTCCTCGATCATGCCATAAAACAATTCATCTTTGCACCCTTGGCCGAAGAGAATCCATAGTCATAATCATACCAAAAACTGTCCATCAATGCATTACGGGCCAATGATGACTTTTTTCACATCATTTGTAACATTACGGTCATGATTATACCGAAATAATCCCTGGTCATAATCATACCAAGTCCATCTATGCACTACAGGCCACAGATGACTTTCAACATAATATAAACATGAGGATGATGACAATGGTTCAAGAATTAATTTATCCAGGAACCAATAACGTCCAAATTGTCAACATGATACTTCTTTATAGAGTAAAATTCAAGAATGCTCAGAAGAATATTTTCATGAAAGATATCGGATGAAGCTTAAATATCAAGTATATTCCACTAATTTCATGGAGTATAGAAGTCAAAACTTTAACCAATGAGTATAATAATGAATGGAATAACAAAAGAAATCACCATGCATGCGATAAATCCCATGCAGAAAAGTTATTCCAATGTAATAATAAATAACGGAATCAAAGTTATGCAGAAAGACACATGTATATGATGTTCCAATGTAATGATAAAGACGAGAAAGTCATGCGTAAACGCTTATGCACAAGATATTCCAATGTAATAATAAATAATGGAACTAGGTCAAAGTAATATACGACAAGTATGGATATTCCAAGAATAATAAAAAAGAATGGAATAACAATGTAATTTCACCATATATGCAGATTAAATAAAGCAAAGTTATTCCAACATAATGATAAAGAATGGAATAATGTAAGAATTTTACCAAGTATAGGGTAGGTTCATGATACAAAGTTATTCCAATGTAATAATAAAGAATGGAATAACAGAAGTTCTCTTCATGAATACGAAAGAAATAATACCCTTTACGAGTACAACAAATAATATCCCTTTCCTTTGAAAGAAGAGTATTCCGACTGGTAGGGCGAGGATATACTCGAAGAAAACTTGTACTACGCCTAAAGATTTCTTAAACTCTAAAGAAATACGCTCAAAATTATAGAAAAAGAACTCTCTCTATAGTTTCTCTCTCTAAAGTTTCAGTGAATTCGTAAGAAATAATGAAGGAATGAGCTTCTATTTATAGAAGAATGGACTGCATAGTAACTAATTCATGAACGGTACAGATTGATTTACTTTTAATCGGACGGTCCATATTTAAAGCAAAATCTTTTAAATAAAATATAATATATTCTATTTATAATCTAATAAAACGAATAACTTTATAAAAGTATTATGTTTTATATAAAAAGATTTTATTATGCAAAACACTATGCAGGCACTATGCAATACTATGCATAATAAAATATAATATATTCTATTTATAGTCTAATAAAACAAATAACTTTATAAAAGTTTTATGTTTTATATAAAAGATTTTACTATGCAAAATACTATGCATAATATAATATATTCTATTTATAGTCTAATAAAACAAATAACTTTATAAAAATATTCGCTTTATATAAAAAGATTTTACTATGCAAAACACTATGCATAATATAATATAATATATTCTATTTATAGTCTAATAAAACGAATAACTTTATAAAAGTATTTTGTTTTATATAAAAGCTTTTTGCTTTTATTACATTAATAATACTAATAAAACAAAAGCGAGTGACTTATCACGTAAGCATGAATAATCAATACCGTAGTGCTACTATGCAACTAATGCCAGACATCAGTATTTTTACTACCGAGTAGTTCGACAAGATTAATCTGTAAAACTTCCGCCATTATTTTTATAAAATATTTTTGTCATTTTTTCAATCGCATAATAATTCCGTTGTTGGGGTCCACATTAATGATTATACTGTCAGACGGATATTCCCCGACAAAAAAGAATATTCCCCGACCAATCGAATATTATACAATAACTTGCATACTTTTTAAAATTTATAAATACTACCCACAACTATAACATTATCTCAAATCCACACCATAATATTCAAAAAAATATTTCGAGAAAATTAAATATTTATTCATAAAATCTGGGGTCTCACAAAATGTTTTGAAGTTATGTTATTTATTAAGAAGAGGTTTATTTATATAATTTATACTTGTTGAGTTACAATATGGATGAACAGTTTAAAGAAAGTCTAAGCTATTTGATTCGGCTAGACACATATTAAAGTATTTTAATTCTTTTAAATGAAGTCTTGAAATATTATTGTGAAATGATTTAAGCTATCCAACTATTGATGTAGTTTGGATTCCAATCTAAGAATGAACAATCCCTGAATTGAGAAATTTTATATTGTGGTCTGGGAACGGTGACAATGAACACAAATGTTGTTCGGAACAAGATAATATTTGATCAATACATGGCTTAAAGGGTTGATCACCCACCATGCTTGTAAGACAAGACGGTTCACAGATGAATTTCTAATAGAACCTTTTCAAGAAAAGAAAATGAATGTTCATGGTCTTATGACCTCTCAACTATTCAAATGTTGATATATTGTTTCAAGAATATGAATGATTCAAGATTTAGTTCAATGGCTTTACAGTAATTATTCTATTATCAAAGCATGTCAAAGAAAATATTTATTTCTTATCAAGATATTTATGAAAACTATTATTTGCTGAGAAATTGAATGCTCATTCTTACTTTGTTATAAATGTTTTTAGCTAATCAAGATCGAATAGAAGGACCTGATAAGGATAAAGGAAAAGTTGTGGAATAAAGGGGATGTTATGTAATAGATAGTTTATATGTTTGTAAATATTTAACTATCATGTAATAAGCATTTAAAGATCATCGCACTGTAAGGGTAGTAAGATTGATGTAATAACTTTACTTAAGTTTGGTATCATATGGTGTTGGATATTTCATTATCATGAATAACGGAATACGAGTTTCAAGTACCCGGATTTGAAGACGTCATAGGTTGGTATCAGAGCTTTAATTTAGAAACCTTAGGATAGGAATCCTTGGGTTATAACTTTAAGCAATCTAGACATATAGAAAGTAAATAACTCATATTGAGTTTAAAAGAGATGGACCGTGGAAGTTCATCATAAAATGTAAATGAAAATAATTTAAAAATAACTATTATTTGTTATTTTTATAGTTAACTTGTATTAAGTATTAATCGAGTTAATTATTTACATGTAGATGGTCGAAGTGCAAGAAAATCCTATTGAGATTGAGGAGAAATTTGTTCCAAACCCAGCACTGGAGCAGATTATTATGATAGATTCTGATGATGAGGAGGAGGAAGACCTTGAGGAGGGGCTTGTAGTGCCCCCAAATTCAAGTTTCTTAAACCTCAGATCTGGTGCATCACGATACATCATCTTCTTACACGTTCTATAACTAACACAAAATATATAAACATACATTGTTCATTACATAATGGTTCTACAACATTTTTCCTAAGGGTCTATCAACCTTAACTTAATAAATACCTTTAATATCTCAAAAAGGTTTACAAAATCAACCTATATAAGATAATATAATAGAGAATATCGCATATTAATCTACTCTTGAACTTTCCCTTGTCTTTGACCTTCTTTGATTACTCGGGTTTAATCGAATAATGTCATGATATATCAAGAGTAAACAACTACTTTACTCAAAGAAGTTTAAATACATGAAAGATATATCATGATTGGAAAAAGAATATAGCTTCAGAATTTTTTAAAAATATATAACAATTGTGAAAGAATGAGAATCAAATTTCAATAAATGAATAACTGAATCAATAATGTTGAGTGGCCAACAATGACCATGAACAAATATTTTAGTAATCAAGCTGATCAACCTTTCATACCTGATGAACATATGAAACTTGCACTAAGTGCGAATAACAATAATTCTCTTTAATGTGGAATAATTGACAATAATTAATCCACTAATATGCTTGAAAAATAATAAAACAAGTTTAAGTTAAGATACTTGTCTACTTCGATGATTACCGCTAAGCAATCTAATTTAATCTCTTAGAAAAGACATATCATTAATAAGATTGATTTTTCAATCAGCATAACATATTTTAACTCATAATACAACTATTCTTAAAATAAATTATCTAACATTTAGCCACATAATCAAACATTAGATAATTCTTTAACTTATTAGTAAAATTATTGTCCTTTGATAATATTTTAATCACTTAATCATCACATTAAAATTCTTGTCTAATATTATTAATCATTTAATAATATCTTAATCCACTTCTTAATATTATTAATCACTTAATAATATCTTAATCATCTACAATATTATTAATCCTTTAATAATATTTAAATTACTTATTAATATTATTATTCATTTAATAATATCTTAATCATTTATAAATATTATTAGTCCTTTAATAATATTTTAATCAATTAATAATATCATTAATCATTTAAGAATATTTTATTCACTTACTAATATTATTCACCATTTAATAATATTTTAATCATTTATAAACAATTTAATTTAATTGTTTATCCCATACTATTTAATTTATTAACACACAGGTCATGCCATTCATATAAAATTTTATTAAAAATGACCAAAATACCCTTATAAAGTCTTAATACATCATATAATGATCATTAGTCAATAAAATCACATTAACAAGTTTTATAACTTAATTTTCTCAATTATCCTTAACTCAATCATATGCATGAAAAATACCAAAACAACTTAGTATTTTTTTATATTCTGGGCAATATCAATATATAATATTTTAGTCACAAAATATGGATAGTATGCTTTCCAGTTTTTTCCAGATTTTTGTCGGAAAGAAGTGTTTTGCTAAAAATCATGCCACTATTGACTCATTTAAATTTTTTGAGTGATTCCACTTCGGTTCATTAGATAAGTCATTCATCTAACTCATGTCTTTAACGGATCTCAAAAATAAATTACATATTTAAAATGGTAGAGGTCCAAAGTGGACTGAAAATTAGGATTTTTAGGCTCAAAAATAGTTTTTGTACATTATCCTTGTCAAAGCTCATTAACACATAAAATGGTATCATCTAAAGCACAAAACATGTAGATCTACTATCTTATGGTTTAATATCACAAACTCATGATTTATTTCAAAACAACCATAAGAAACACATATATCTAACTTAGGGTTTGAGATTAGAGAACTTTTGAACCTTTTGGATCTAAAGGCACTCTTCCTTCTTCTTCCAAAATATGTTATTAAGCTTGAATGCATCAACAATCTCTCCTTCTCTCCCTCTTGGTCGGCAACCCCCTCTTACCTTTCTTTCTCTCTCTCTCTCTCTCTCTCTTTCTCTCTCTCTCTCTCGCTCTCGCTCTCTTATTTTTGCTCTCTAGCTTTTTTTAGAACTTACAAAGAAAAATGAAAACAAATACTTTCTATAGTTGGGAGGGGCTCTATTTATAGCATAAAAAAATGTTTAGATATAACATATGTATATATGCATTATTTCTTTACAAATCTTTCCAAATCCCTTACAAATCTTTAGAAATCTATAGGAAACAAAGGCTAAAGATTTTGGGCAGGCTAGCTTTGCAAGGTGGAATTTAATAAGCCCCTGTGACCTCTTCCCTTGCTTTAGCCGAATCCCTCCCCCCTTATTTTCCCAAAATTTTTATTTTCTTTAATTGTTTTATTTTCTCATTAAATCTTCTAGATAGCCCATACAATTTGGGCCAAAGTTTGGGCCAATTCATATAATTATTTGGGCTCTACATTAAATCATTTTTTAATGATAAATTAGCATAAATCAAACACATTAATTTTACATTACCCTAGTTATTTAATTAGGGTTACTAGTCCACTTTCTTTGGACTTTAAATAACACTACAAAAAATAGGTCATTGTCGTCGCCAATGACTTCTCTGCCGTCAGCAATGACCCCATTGACGAAGACACTAACCGTCAAGACTCCAAAGACCGCCCCATTGTGTCGTCGCCTCGGTCCCCATCGACTTTCGTTTAAGATTAAACTCATTGGCAAAGCGGCTAGCCGTTGCCTATGACTTTCGTTGATGACGACGATGACGATGCATAACTGTCGCCAATGTCTTTTAGAAATTATTTATAAAAAGTCATTAGCGAAGGGCACGCCGTCGAGAATGGTGATGGTTGTCAGCAATGAGTTTTAATATTATTATTATTAGGCGATCAATTGTGTGTCGCTAAAACCTTCACTATAGGTCATTAGCGACGGGCAGACCGACGCCAATTACCCCGTCGCCATTGACCTTATTTTTTAAAAATTTAAAATTCCCCTGTTTTTTTGTATATACATAATTTTACCTGTTATAAACTAATAAAAAACAAATAATTCTTCAAGAACACATATCAATAATAATCAAATATCTTTTGCTATCAACCATCAAATATGTAGACAACGTAATCATATATAGATAAAAGTCGTACGATGTAGATACAAAATATAATCATCATGAAACTTTCATCAATTTAGTTAGATACATAAACCATCAACTTAACTAGATACAAAATTCTAGTCTGTGCAACTCAAAAACTGTATAAGTACATACATGAAAGTCAAAATATAAACATAAACTAACTACAACCCCAGATCAAGAGTGTCAGTACCATCATCATCGCCATCTATTGTATGACCACCGGTACCACCTCTAGTCCCACCACGGTACCACCTCCGAGTCCCACCTCTATAGTTTCATCCGCATAAGCTCTACATGTCATCACTATCTCCTCCATGGTCATCGCTTATACCGCTGCCTCCATCCCCACGGGTCTCATCAAAAAGACCCTAAAAAATTACAAATATTAATAATGAAGTCGAAAAGAGAGCATATTTAAATTATTTTAGTTTGTGTTCTTCAAGTTTATTTTAGTTAAGTAAACGAGCTAATACTTTCGGCCTCCGGATATCGGAATAGAGTCCCCGTAAGTTTTAACGCAGCCTAATATCTACGAGGTGTTATGTCTATGTTTGCGTGTCGTTTCGAGGGTTGAAGCAAGTTTTGGTCTCTTTTTCAACTATTGTTCTAAGTTTTCTTAAGTTAAGCAAATGGGCTGATAACGCAGACTCCGGAGATCAGAATCGAATCCCGTAAGTTATAACGCGTGCCTAATATCTATGAGCTACTATGTCTATGTTTGTGTGTCGTTTGTAGGCCCACGACGAGTTTTGGTCTCTTTTTTGACTATTGTTCTAAGTTTTCTTAAGTTAAGCAAACGGGCTGATAACTCAGCCTCCGAATATCGGAATCAAGTACCGTAAGTTGTAACACATGACTAATATCTATGTGGTGCTATGTCTATGTTTGCGTGTTGTTTTGAGGCCCGAGACAGATTTTGGTCTCTTTTTCGACTAATGTTCTAAGTTTTCTTAAGTTAAGCAAACAGGCTGATAACTCAGTCTCAGGATATCGGAATCAAGTCCCATAATTTTTAACGCGTCCCTAATATCTATGAGGTGATATATTTATGTTTGCGTGTCATTTAGACGCCCAATGCGAGTTTTGGTATAATTTTTGACTGTTGTTCTAAGTTTTCTTAAGCTAAGCAAACGGGATGATAACCCGGCCTCCGGATATCAGAATCAAGTCCTATAAGTTATAATGCGTGCCTAAAATCTATCTCGGTATTATGTCTATGTTCATGGGTCATTTCGGCATTTCTATGCGAGTTTTGGTCTTTTTTTTTTCGACTATTGTTCTACGTTTTCTTAAGTTAAGCAAACTAGCCGATAACTCGACCTCCGGTTATCGGAATCGAGTTAAAGTAAGTTATTACGCGTGCCTAAAATCTATGAGGTACTATTTCTATAGTTGTGCATAGTTTTGAGGCCCGAGGCTGGTTTTGGCCTCTTTTTTGACTATTATTCCAAGTTTTATTCAGTTAAACAAACGGACTGATAACTCCAGCCTCCAGATATCGGAATTGAGTCCTGTAAGTTGTTACACGTGCCTAATATCTATGAGGTTCTATGTCTATGTCTGCATGTTGTTTCGAGGCCCGATGCGGGTTTTGATCTCTTTTTCAACTATTGTTCTAAGTTTTCTTAAGTTAAGCAAACATACTGATAACCCGGCCTTCGAATATCGTAATCGAGTCCGTAAGTTATAACACAAGCCTAATATATATAACGTGCTATGTCAATTTTTACATTTTATTTCGACGCCCGATGCGGTTTTTGGTCTCTTTTTGACTATTGTTCTATGTTTTCTTAAGTTAAGCAAATGGGCTGATAACCCGACACCTGGATATCGGAATCGAGTATCATAAGTTTTAACACGTGCCTAATATTTATGAGGCACTATGTCTGTCATTTAGTGATCTGGAATGTTATAACTTGGATCCATAACATCTAGATGCACGAATTTAAAGATTTCACAAATCTGGAAAATTGGAAAAATAAGGCCTGACGGCCTAATGTCAAGGCCTCTAGATTCTTCTGTGTTAGATGTTTTGTGTGTTTTATGTTATAAATGTGTTCTATGTCATATGGACTATGATCTGAAACTATAAACAGGGTCAGATCATGAATAGGTTGAGAGATATGAGAAGTCAACCGATCACAGGAACGGGTTTCTGAGCAACCTAGAAACCCAGATCTTGTCTGACAGTGTTTTTGCAGGCTTTGATCTTGCTTGTGTTTTACGTTTTAGATCATTTTGTTGTTTTGATCTTGTAGACTGGTATAAGGACTACGTATCCAAGCCTCTAGATTACCCAGATCCATAAAAGAATCATAGATAATCGTGGTCAAACAACCGTTGACCAACTGGCCGGATGAAGATTATGGGTAATCTAGAAATCTTCATAGGCGTTTCCTGACCAGTACTTTGACCGACCCAGATCTTATGTAGGTGATGTTGTTAGGTTGAAGTGATGTTATATAAATGTACCCTGACATTTATGCTGTAAGATTTGACCTTTAGCTCATACAAAGTGAAACTAGAATGAAAGATATGAAGATTGAAAGCAACACCCTTGCTACTACTTGAGTTTCTGGGCAACCCAGAAACTCAAGAACATGCCTGACAAGATTTTTTCTGCTTTGATCTTCTTTGTTATGATGCAGGATGGACATGAAACTTGTTACTTCTTATAGTATTGCATATATACTACAACAGTGATGCCCTAGACTGCCTAGAAAACACTAAGAGCTAAGATCAAATAACGGTCAAACCTACTACCCTATTAACTGCTCGTGAGTTTCTGGGTTTGGGCTGAAGAACACCATTAGCGACGGATTCGTCGCCTAAAGCCCATTTAGCGATAGTTAATTTCGGAAATTAATTATTTTAAATAAATAAATTGAAATAAATAGTTTTTAATTATTAAAAATATAAAATAAATTACTAAAAATTATTTTGAAGCCTGAAAATTAGTTTTTAATTATTCTGAATATATTTCATAAATATTTAATATTTTGGAATAATAATGGTATTTAATTTACTTAATTATAATATTAAATAAATTATTTAAAAATGATTTTAATACATGAAAAATTATATTATGGTATAAGAAATTATTTAAGTTATTTTTATTGACTTTTAATATTTTATGATGAATTTCATTATTTAATTAATATTAATGATAATTAATTTATTTAATAAATATATTAAATAAATTTTGGAAAAATAGAATTAATGATTTATAAATTATATAAAATTATTTAAGTGTTATAAAAATATTTTAAGTTATAAAATATAACTTTTGATATTTTGTCATGAAAATATTAATATTTTAATATTAATAACAATTATCGGATAATGGATTTAACTGTTTAAAATCATATAAATGTTATTTTAAGGTATTAAAATACTTTGATATATATATATATATATATATTATATATATTATATATTATGTTATGATTTTCATTAATATTTAGTATTAAATAAATATTAATGATAAATGAATTATGTGGTAGTTAATTCATTTAAATACGATATTAATGATTGAAAATTCATGATAAATGATAATAATTATCTGAAAATTATTATGAGCTTATGAAAAATTATTTTGACTGATAATAAAATTAGCTAAGATAATTGTTAAGTGTTAGGCAGAGTTTAATTGAACTTAAACTCGATATTTATCCGACTAAGCCGTCGGGATGTCGTAATTATGTCGCTAAACCTAATTTTCGGACTATAAAAGTTTAACTTGAGGTTAGGTTTTTATGTGTTGTATGAGCTTTTGATGGTTATGTGTTAATGTGTTTAGGTTATTTTAAATATTGTGATGATATTATTCTAACTTAGAAATAAATATTATTAATATTAGGTTTTCAGATAAAGCTTATTAAATTGCATAGCGGTAATCAACGGTTCAGACAAGTTTTTCTTAACTCGACATCGAGTTGTTTCATTCAAATATACTTGTGGTTAATCATTGCTGATTGTCATGTCTATGAATTGTTGAATCGCATTTTCGGTGCATATTGCATGTATTCATCGTGTATAAAGGTTGATCACCTTCATTACCATTCGGTCCAGATATAATTGATTTGTTCATGTTCAATGTTCGTTCTGCTATGTAAAATTTTTTCATGCTAGTTCGCAATTATATTGTAGAACTGTAGCCAGCTTTTATTCAATTCTTTCAATCATGATATATCCTTAATTTATTGAACTTATACTTACTTGGCAAACTTGTTGCTCACCCTTGCTATATCATGATAAACATTGCAGATTAAGAAAAATACGTCGGATACAGGAAAAGATCAAGACAAGTCCAGCTTTGGATTATACGTGCATCTAAATTGTAACAATATTGTATGATAATAACATTGTAGGTCAGTTAGATTATGAATTGTGTATTAAGTAAAGGTTACTTGACCTTGGGGAAATAATGTGTAATATTTAATGTATAAACAATTTATGTTTATATCTTTCGCAATAGTTATAGAATTAGTATACCAGATCTGTGGTGATTAGGACCCGAATTTAGGGTTCTTACAGTTGGTATCAAAGATGTAGGTTATGAACCTTAGGTAGGTATACCTGAGACTAATAACCGCAGTGATTAGGATAAGTACTAACTCGAATAAAGTTAGTCAGTCGGTAAGATTCAAAGACGAATCTCGGCGGGGTATAAGATACAGAATTCCCTAACTCTGATAATAAAGTTGAACAATAGTGATGAATAGATAGAGTCTAAAAGACTAAAAGTGTAGTGATAGGAGATCGTAAAACAAAACGATCATAGTATAGAAATGAAGCGTAATATATACGATGAGATCACCCCGTGATTTGATAAGGTTATAGTATAGAGAAGGATTAAGCGAATGATTGAAAAGTTTAAAGCAAAATTAACGTATGTCAAATTGTATTTATGAATTAGGCATGATTCAGAAAGGATTATGAATACTGAATTGAATGAAATTCAGTATTAAGAAGGGGTTAAGATTATGTTTGTGTCACGCTATTTGCTATATGTGTGTTGAGAATGTTATTCTTTTCTTATGTATATAATAGATAGATAGGTTATAGGTAGAGAATATCAGGTTAAGTACGATTTCTTAAAACTCATACTTATGGTAAGTTTGTGACTCATGATTATATAAAATGTTTATGAACCCCTCAGCGAATGGACGCCAAAGGTCCGAATACGACAAGTTCTTAAACTCATATGATTGTGGAAAGTTCCTAAACTCATGAGTGTGGTTTGACGAACTGGGAATAGTTATGTATTGAGGATAATAGGAATAGATAGATTACTAAGAAATTAATTATTAGTGGAGATATAAGTTTTCCAAATCTTCTAGCTATGCTAGATTCAAAATTTTTGACATCAAGCTAAAAATGCACTATGTGCTTTTTGAAATGAATTTTTATCCTTAACGCCGGGTGACCATTGTGTATGAGTGGACTTCGGGCCACCGACACATCGTTACCTGTTAAGGTAATAAAATAGATTTGTAATGATTTTTGAACGGTTTAAAGAATAGTCTATGCTACTTGTTTCAGTTAGACGATAATGATTTGAAAATATCAAAATATATTTTTATTTATCACTTATGTACCATGTAACCTGGTGCAGAGATGATAAAAAGTTGATGGAGTTATAAATGCAGGAATACTTAGTATTGAAGTTGATCTAAAATCGGTGTTCCACTATTGTATGATATGTTATGACAAATTCACTCGATGACGGCATCCTCAAATGGGCTATTAATACAATACGACATCATGACGTCATTTTCAAAATTTTAATTTGCCAATGGGGTTTTGGCTACACACATTCGTATTTCGATTGAAATTGAATTATTGATATGAGTCTATGCTATTTGATTCGGCTAGACCAACGTTTATAGAATTCTAAGCGTTCTTTGAAATTTTTCCTATTTTGGTACGGAATTCTATGATAAGACTGAGGTAAAATTTGTGTGTCTATGACAGAGATGAGAAACATATCAAACCACTATTATTGGGCCAGTACATGGCAGAACGGGCTAATTACCCATTATATTCATAAGACCAGGGCGGTTTACGGATGAATTTCCATAAAACCTTTGCGAAAATGACAGACAATAGTCTATATAACTCCTCAGCACATTTGAAAAGTTTTACTCTTGTGAGGAATGTATTGGGTAGCATGTGATACTGTTTTTGAAAGGTGTAAGGTGCATGGTGTAAGGAGTAATGTAAATTTTGGGGACGAAATTTTTAGAAGAAGGGGTGAATGTGACAACCCGAGAATTTGGATATTTATAAAATCTTAAAATATTGAATTAAGGTTAAATAATAAACCTAGACATAAAATAAGTGAATGGATTTGAGATTTCCGAGAAGGAATTTTGTGAATTTAAAATTTTTGTGGTGAATTATTCAGGATTAAGGGTGTTAGTTCTCGGAGGCACAATAGTTATCTAGAAGGGGGGGGGGGGTTGAATAGATATTTAAAAAATCTTTTCGTTTTACTTTGTTAGTATGATAATGATTAAAACACAGCGGAATTATGGTTTATTTAATCTCCCTTTTAGATATGGTAGAATGGTGTGAGTGAGGAAGTTATAGCAGTTATAACAGTTATAGTAGTTATAGCAATAAGGTAAGAGACACAACAGTTTTAAGTGGTTCTGAACATTTAAAGCTCCTAGTCCACTCTTCTACTCCTCGAGTAGGGAATCCACTAAGGATATCTTTTACACTTTCTGAATCTCACATATTCCTTCTAGACCAGCAGTCTAGGAACTTCTTAGTTCACTCTTGAACTCTTCAAGTCCAGCAGACTTGGTTCTTCAAAGTTCACTTAGAACTCTTCAAGTCCTTCTGACTTGGAACTCTTACTTCAGTTGATTGGTAGTTGTTGAGTTCTTGGTTGGTGCTACTCAGTTGCTGTTAAGCACTTGTTCAAAAGAACTGAGTAGCTGAGCAAGCTTTCTCTTTTTCTCAGATCGTAGAGTTGAGCGTTGAGTGTTCTTGTGCGTTTTGTTCAATGCATTCTTGTCTCTCTCATCTGCACATGTTCTGCATATATGTGATCCTTAAAATCTATACGTTGAAGCCATTTGTTGAAGCATTAAATGCGTTTGACATTTCTGAGCTTTGATTGAGACTTTTCTGCACACCTTCTGACTTGCATTTTAGCCCACTGACACAACAAATTGCTTTCTCACCTAACACCTAAAAAGGTGTTTTCCTCTATCCTATGGTCCTTTCCTTAGCTTCTTCAATACGTTTCTTTCATTTTATACTAAGGATATCTTTTATACCGTTGGGACTGGTGAGGACTTCAACATTTAAAACCTATTCCACATTTGTTGGAATTTGTCTCCAAACAAAAGGTAGGGCTCGATGTTTCTAACACAAGGCAGATGATACTCTATGATCCAGATCATGGTGTCTTGTCACCTTGGTGCTTAGTCTGATGCTATCAAATAAGAGCACTACGATTTCTCTTAAAGACTTACACACTATGATCTTTACTTGCTTGTTTTGCAAGTCGTATATTTCCGAGATCACACTACGATCTCTCGAGTTGGCTCGGCAAACATTGGGACCACTCTACGATTTTTTGACGAGGTCCTTCAAGGCGGAGAACACTACGGTCCTCGATGCTCTCACGTTTCGCTTGGCTTCCGTAATCTTGATCGACTTGATAAACTACGATCTCTCGTGAAGCCTATCTATTACATCTCAAGATCAACCTAACAACTTTGATCTCTTTATCTATAAATTCATTCTGAGTATGATACACATTAAGAGTTTAGATCAAACCTAACAAATTTGATCTATCACTAAGTCCTTGTATATATATTTCTTGAAGGACTTTACATATAATCATGAGCATTTACTTTAAACATCAAATCAAAATATGCACTCTCCCAATAATCTCCCCCTATTTGATGTTGACATAAACAATGAGATTTTGGTGTCATGATTATTAGTTTCTAGATGCATTTGCGGGTAAGTAAATATGACTTAATATTTCAGTGAGCAGCTGAAATTTCTAGAGAATAAGCATTAATTTATTGATGTTTGAAGAATATATATTGCAATCAAGCTTTACATCAATAAGAATTTAAATTTTAACTTATCTTTATATCTTTGATCTTTTGCTTGGAGGATTGGCATACTCCTCGGCTCTTCTTCTTTTTCTGCTTGCTTCATCTCTCTCTGGCTAGATCTTCCACTCACTTGGCTTCGCTTTAGGATTATGATCATGCCTATTCATGAATGCAGGATCTCCAATTGGCATTATAAGGCATGTGGTGGTCACATTTTGTGAGTTTGGTAGTCGCTCTAGACTCCTTATTGGTTGAGCCATTAAAATTCCCCTCACGATCAGTCGTTGAGTCGATCGATGGCCGGATCGTGGAGTCTATTGGTGAGGCTGCCTTGTAGGAGGACTTCTTGAGGATTGAGTTTGGAATTGTCCTCTGCCTTTGTCCTTGCCTTGATCTCCTTTTCCTTTATTATCCCCCTTTATGTCAGCATCAAGGGTTCAAATGTCTTCGAAAAGGCGAGTCACTCCTTGGACGAGCTCGTTGAGTTGGCTTTGGGTTTGGGCAATGCCAGATCGAGCTTCCCTGTTTCGGAGGACGGTTAGAACATTGTCAGTCTACTGTCCTTGGTTGACATAGAATTGTTGGAATTCTTTTACGGCAGTTTGCAGATTGATGATGCTTTCGAACATAAGTTTATTCTGGGCGTTTTGAGTTGTTTATAAGGCAAAAACTGCATCTCTTTGTCTTTTAGCTGCTAGAAAGTGAATATCATCCATGTCCTTTATGCTGTTAACCATTTCCTTGATGATCTCCCTCAACTTCTTTGTAAGGTCGAGTTTAGGGTGCTTGGGAGATTATTTGCGGCAGATTGATCATTTTTGTTAGTCTTAGATGAATGAGTTACGTGTGAGCTTCAAGGCTATCATCGTGTCCTTGATCAATTTCTTTGACACTTATATCAACTTAGCTTTGGTAAGTAGATCTGACAGGAGTTCGCTGAGTTGTGGAATATGTGGAGGAGGGGATGTTCTCTTGTATTGATCTTGCAAGGAGTAGAGGGAAAGATCAAGGTTGAAGTATTCATTGGTCGATGAAGAGGGAATATCTGATGGAGGGGCCTATTTTTGTGTGTGGGTGGCTCTACGATTTAAGCCTGGGACTCTACGATGGGGCTAGAGTCAGCACTCGTAGAGATGATGGGAGTTAGGATCAATATGAAGTTGAGCACATTTGGTTCATCAATTACAGAATTTTGGGATTCTGTAACTAGGAATTGACTTAGTGGATTTAGGACCACTTCCATCTAGCTTGGAAATTCATAAAATTAGCTGAAGAAAGATAGTGGATAGTGATTAACTCTGAACAAGATTGGGATAGATAATACCTCATGCACCATTCATGAAGAGGGGCCATTTGTGATCAGCCGTTTGGCAAAGTTTAAGTTGCCTAGGAATCCATGAGCTAGCATAGAGATGGCTAGATATTCTTTGAAGCTCCAAAACATGTGATTCCAGGAGTTTAGAATTTGAGCTGGATAAAAAGGCATCATGGGTAGATAGGAGAACAGCTGCTCGTAGAGAAAACTTATGTACCCATCACGGCCAACACATGTGATCTCAAGTTCATCATCATCTTCTTCTTCTTTTCTTCTCTATCTTCTTTTGGGATTCCATTATATCAATGACTTCATTTTGTTCTTGCTATGGTTCTTTCTCATTTTCTGCAGGAGCATCTTCTTTCATCACGGGGATATCATGAGGATCCCCTCAACATGATCATCCATCTGCAGGACTAGTAGTTCCCCTCAAATTTGGAGCATTTTTTAGGCTAAGAACTTTAGGTATCTTCCCTCACTTTAGCTATGTCCTTTTGGCTTTCTTTGGATAGTTCCTTTTCAAAGTGACCATCTTTTTGTCTTTCTCTTTGAGTACTCCTTCATTGACAAGGATGTACTTTTTAACCAATTTTCGTCTTGGTTTTCTAGGGTGAGAGCCACGCCTCATGACTTTCTTCACCTTCACTCGTCACGTTGATCAACCGGAACATCCAGTGCAAAGAACTTCCTTGCTCGAGTGTTGATGGGCCTAGTCTCTACGATCGGTAGAGACTCTACGATCGAAGAGAGATGGCCTCTTGGACTTGTGGATGATTTTGTTCTTCTATTGCAGTTTTGTGAGATGGTGGCTCTGTCTTCATCACCTCGCTTTCCTTTCGCTATTCTTTCTTCTTAGGATCCTTAGAGTTTCAATTTCGTAAGACTCAAGGTATATCGATGAGTTGATCCCCGAGGTTCTTCTCGTCATTCTAGTCTTTAGCTTTCTCCCGCCTTGCTTTTTTTCGACTAGGCGGTGGGTTTCTCCTTGTTGATCTTTTCCTCTTCTTCTTGATCTCTTTGACGATTGACATGTTTCTGGAATCCTCGATTCCTTTATATCACCGATTCTTCCATGGACTCGACATCATGTGTACATTCTCACCGGGTTCCTTTTCGGTTCTCAATCCATTCAAGCGAAGAGAGCTCCATAGTTAAGTTGTATTCCACAACTTAATTATGGCGATCATGAGCTTGAGTTGCACCTCATTTATAGAATTATGGCCAAAGCTCTTGCAACATATGCACTTCCCAATAATATCGGCCAAAAATTTGTACACCTCGAGGAAACTCCTTTTCTTGTATCCCGATGATGGGGGAATTTCTTATGATGCATCTTCTTTAGGCCTTCATGAAAGTCGATGCCATCTATGAACGGGAACCATACATTTTTGAAGCCTAGGGAAAGGTTGATATTCTCAGTTCTGAGTTTGATTTCCATGTCCTTGACCCTCGTGGTGATAACGTCATTTTCGAATGCCCCATTCTTGTAAAACTCCTTTATTAGCTTGGGTAGATCCGGATGCTCGTACCACTCGGGCTTCTTGAGACCATCCTTCTTTATCAGTGTAAGAGTTTTGTGAAATTTGGGTTCAACTGTTTTGAACTCATCGAAGCAGAGTCTGTAGCCAGAGATGATGTTGGAGGCTGCCATTGATTTCTTTGTTGGGAGTATGGTTGTTTAAGCTTTCTTTAAGAGTTAGGGTTTCTGCTTAAAGAGAGAAGGAGAGAGATAAGCTTTTTGAAATTCTGATTTCAAAAAAAGGCATTTTCAAACTGTACTTGTAACTTCCCTCTCTCCATTTTGCTTAGTAGGGCAGGTGTCAAATTCTGCTTGGCTATACGAATCTGACTGAGGAGGATTTTACTGATTTGCCCTTAGCTCCTTCTGAGCTCACGTGTCCTTAGGAAGGACTACGATCGTTGAGGTAGCCTTTGTGATTGTTGAGTCTACTTTGCAATCGTTGTGTCTGAACTTCAATCGTCATGTCTGCTCAGTAATCGTAGTGTTTGAACTGCAATCGTCGTGTCTGAACTACGATCGTCGAGTCTGCTCAGCAATCTTCGTGTCTGAACTATGATCGTCGTGTCTGACTAAATCCTTGTGATGAAATTTTGACTTAGCATTCTTCTTGGTTTAAGGTAACTCAGGAAGGGCCAACCTCATAGACTGAATCAAGGGTTAGGTTTGTTCCTGAGGTGCTTATTAGAGAGATTGCTTTGTTTTGAACTTTATCATCACAGGATGCTCTTTAGTTTTGTTGATGGGACTCTAACATCGTTGAGTCTATACTACGATCGTTGAATCAGTACTACGATCGTTGAGTCTTTGCTACAATCGTTGTCTTTTGTCACTGCAGCTCTGCGATCGTGGATTTCCCTTGATCATGTCTACAATTTCAACCATAGCCTTTATATCTGTATGGTTAGCACACACTAGAGCATGTATTTCATGGTTGTAAATTAAGCATGCCTAGCTCACTTATTAACTTGTTAAATCTAGATTCATCTAGAGGCTTTGTAAATACATCGACAAGTTGATTTTTAGTAGGATATATTGTAAAGATATAGTTCCATTTTGCACATGATCCCTAATGAAGTGATACCTTATTTCTATATGTTTAGTCCTATAATGCATGATGAGATTATGAGTTATTTCTATGGCACTTGTGTTATCACGGTGAATAGGTATTGATTTTAATTCAAACCCATAATCTGCTAAATGATTTTTCATCCATAGGATCCGAGCAGCATCTACCAAAGAACAATGTATTTAGCTTTCTTGATTGAAGTAGATCTTGAATTTTGTTTCTTGCTAAACCAGACACAAATCTGCTTTTCTAGCAATTGACAGTGCCACTAGTACTCTTTCTATCTATTTTACAGCCTACAAAATCAGCATATGTGTATCCTGTTAGTTCAAATGAGGACTTCTTGGGATACCAAAGCCCCAAGTGAGGTGTACCCTTGAGATACCTGAAAATCCTCTTTACAGTAGTTAAATGTGATTCTTTAGGATTAGCCTGAAATCTAGCACATATGCATGTTGTAAACATTATGTCTGGTCTACTGGTAGTTAGATATAGAAGATAACCTATCATACCTCTGTATTAAGTTATATCAATTCTTTTACCTTTTTCATCTTTGTCAAGCTTTGTTGCAGGAGCAATTGGGATTTTCATGGGATAAGCTGATTCCATGCCATACTTCTTAAATAAATCTTTGATGTACTTGGCTTGGTTTGTGAATATTCCTTCATCAGTCTGCTTTACTTGCAGTCCAAGGAAGAAGTTTAGCTCACCCATCATACTCATTTCAAACTTGCTCTACATAATCTTAGAGAATCTCTTACATAGCTTTTCATCAGTAGAACCAAAAATAATATCATCAACATATATTTGAACTAATAAGATTTTGTTTTTATGCTTTCTAAGGAATAATTTGGTATCTACTCTACCTCTAGTGAACCCATTTTCAATAAGAAAGTTAGTTAGTGTTTCATACCATGCTCTAGGTGCTTGTTTAAGACCATATAAGGCTTTGTCTAATCTATAAACATAATTAGAAAGAGATGGATTGATGAAACTTGGAGGTTGCTCTACATAGACTTCTTCTTGAAGTTCTCCATTTAGGAATGCACTTTTGACATCCATCTGGAAGACCTTGAATTTCATGTGAGCAGCAAAGGCAAGGAATATTTTGATGGCTTCTAGTCTGGCAACAGGTGCAAATGTCTCATCATAGTCAATTCCTTCTTCTTGAGAGTAACACTTGGCCACTAGTCTTGCCTTATTCCTGGTTATTACTCCATCTTCATCCATCTTCTTTCTGAAGACCCACTTGGTTCCAATGACAGGATGACTTTTTGGTCTTGGTACCAATCTCCATAATTTGCTCCTTTTAAATTGGTTAAGTTCTTCCTGCATAGCTTCTATCCAGCTGGAGTCTTCCATAGCATCTTCTATCTTCTTCGGTTCTATTTGTGACAGGAAACTTAGATATAAACACTCATTTTGGGTGGCATCTCTTGTTTTGACTCTTGCACTCGGATCTCCAATGATTAAATCTTGAGTGTGATCTTTTGCCCATCTGTTTCCTATTGGGACGTCTTGTTAGGTTTGTAATATTCATGAACGCAATCGAATTGCACAAAATAAGTTTTTAAAGCGTGGAAAAATCAGAGTTTAAAATTTTTACAAACCATATACCCGGATCATCCTTTATGCACAATTATTAATTAAATGAACAGATAAAGAATGAGAATCATACCCTCGAAGATTCGAGCTTCCTCAGGTACAAGTTTACCTCCAAATCCTTTTTGTGTTCAACTTGAATCCATCGAGTTGGGTTCCTTCCTTTGATCAACGTTAGCCACCCAAGTGTTTAGCCTCTAGAGGTGATCCACCAAGGTAGAAAAAATATTCAAGAAGAAGGGTTGTTTGCTAAACTCTAGTTTTCTATCTCTATAGAAAAAGGTGTACTCTCCAACAATTGGAATCACGTCATTGTGAAAAGTCAACAATCACATTACTCATAATAAGACTCCTCTTATTTATAGATGTGGGCAACCCTCCTTAACAATTAAGGAATTGGTTTTGTTTTAATTAATTGTTTTAATTAATTTGCCTTCTTATCTTATTAGGAATATATGAGAGTACTTTTATTAATTCATTCCCAAACTCCTTTAGGAATTAAATAATAATAATAATAATAGTAATAATAATAATAAGACTCCTCTTATTAATTTATATATTTAATATTTTCAAAATATTAAATAATAAATATTAAGCTATTTAATTTATTCTATCACCATAGATTAAATTAAATACATTTAACTTATATTATTACGATTATGCCATTAACTTCTTAAATAATTATTCTTCCTTTTATGGTGTGACCCTTTAGGTTCTCCATATTAACCTAGGTTGTGAATAAATCAATTAGAACAATTCTAATCTTATTTAAATAAATAAATTAAACTATTAATTTATTTAAATAAATAATATTTATTCTACAATAGGATAAACCACCCTAGCGATCAAGCGACTTTTACGAGATAATATAGATTTCAACATTAATCATAAAAGAACCTTTGAGTAAATAGTTACCGTGCAATTCAATCCATCTACCATACAATGTCCCAATTAACTATAAGATATGGAATTACTGTCAAGTCTTATTTTATTTAATTATATGTATTTCGACTCTTAAATGCATAACTCAAATAATGCAAATTAGAAACTCCTTTCTAATTTCATTTTATTGGGCAAGGACTCTTTGGGTTGTCATTTATCGAATCACATAGGACTTTTCTCTTCTTTTACTAGAAGCAGTAGATTCTTTATTGATTATACATGATCTCCATGTACAACTTATTATACTCAAGCATACCCTTTGATATACCCTAAGGGTTTTAAGGAATAAGTCAAAGTATAATTCATCATACACAAGATAATATGATGACCTCAAGTCTAGGGATTACTTGTACTACTATCACTACGGGAATTTCTATTGACATGCAAGTAAAACTCCATTAGATATTCTTTAGCGAGCCACATTCAGTGTACTTATTCTCTAATAAGCACCTACATACTTGCTTTAGTGTCTCCACACAAATGATCATGAGATCAATCAACATCATACAATGATCAAGCAACGTATGTACCAATCTATCCGGATTCACTAATCCCCAATTTAGTAATCCAACGATTGAGAACTATTTTAGTTTTAAGCTTTCTAAGAATTTAGATCTCATTAGAATGATTATCATCATTATTCTAAAAGCATTGTTTAAAACTATGGGTTTATCACATATTATAAAATAACACCATGTAGATAATTAAAAGCCTTCAATAAATTAATACTTTTTTATTAATAAATGAATAAGATTGTTATAAAGTATATGCTTTATCATCAAACATGATTGGCTTGTGTGCATACTACTTTCAATCTCCCACTTGCACTAAAGCCAATCGCCATGGTATCTCATACCCTTCTTCTATAAGTGATGAATATCCTGCTGTTGGATAAGCTTTAGTTAATGGATATATAATGTTGTTTTTGAGAGTCCACTATCTCTATAGTGATTTCCCATCTTTCATTGATTCCTTTAATCAAATGAAAGTGCCGCAACACATGTTTAGATCCAAGATGAGACTTAGGAACTATTCCTAGTTCTGTAATGAACTTCTCACCCAAACAATCAACTTGCATCTTCATTTATAGTTATATACTTTGTCTTTATTACTTAACCAACAACTTTTTGCTATTTGGAACCTTTCCAATTTCACTGCACCACCGTTCAAGGTAACGTTTTACCTTAAAGTGGATTTTCTATCATCTTGGTCTGTTTGAAAACTTGAGTCTGCTAAGTCCTCTAGTTTTAATTTAGACCCACCATTAATATGATCACATCCTTAGTGCTGGTTAAGTACTTTAAGATGTTTTTCACTGACTCACAGTGAACTTCTCTAGAATATAACTAATCAACATCAGGTCCCGTACATTTCATTGCATACATGATAGTTACTCATGCGATCTCTCTTTTATGAGTCTATGGGGACTATTAAGAGAGATACACTCCAAGGCTCATCAACATGAGAATTCCCATGGAGTTTGTCATGCTAAATGACTTTAGCATCAAATGAATATACGTTTCTTGGGTTAAGTCGAGTATCCTTTTAAATCTATCTATATAGATTTGTATCCCCAATTAAGATACTCTTTCCAAATCATTCATAGAGGAATGTTTAGACAACTTTATCTTTACTGATTCTAGCATTGGCATGTCATTTCGTATCCGTAGTATATCAACATACAATACTAGGAATGTCACGACGCTCCCACTGACCCTTTTGTACACACTAGCTTCATTCTTGTTTTTGATAAAATCAAATTCTTTTGATTGTCTCATCAAAACGAATGTTCCATATTTGAGAAGCTTGCTTTAATCCATTTCTCTGAGTGTCTACAACTCTTACTTCATTGTATCTAACTGGATCATCATCTTCTATGATACGTACCTCATCATCATCATCCATGATGAATCCCTACCTCTCAGGTATCCTCGGTATTATTCCAGATTTACTATTCGGTTGTGGTACAATAGTTTTATCTACAGGTTTCTCTTATTTGACTTATAGTATTTTGTGGTTCTTGAACTCTTCAAGATTCTATTATCCTCCCACTAGTCCCTTCAATTATAAACACCTTTATCTTAGAAGGTAGTGTGTTTCGCAACGAACACCTTTTGCTAAGTTGGATTATAGAACATATTACCTAATCTTACTTTAGGATGTCCCACAATCTGATTTGTCAAATCTTGTCTCAAACTTATCCTTTGAAACCTTTTTCACATAAGTTGGACAACCCTTTTCTTAACATACTTAAGATTAGGAATCCTCCTGTCCATAACTTTTATGGAGTCTTGGGGCGGATTTTGAGGTTACCCTTTCGTAGATATCTGACCATTTCTAGGACATGACCCCGGAAGGATCTTTGGAATGTTGGTAAAATCATTATGGGGATGTACCATGTCCAACAAGGTACAATTTTTCCTTTCGGATACATCAATCAATTATTGCATATCAGGAGGCGTCCATTATGAGAAAACCATTTGAGATGATCTAGAAACTTATTGTACAAGTATTTATTCATTAATCTAATCAAAGAATCTTAATACTTTGCCAATTTGTTTCAGTTCTGAATTCTTTGAATCTTTCAAATAATCCACACTTGTATTTTAACAAATACACACATTCAACTCTTTGAATGATCATCTCCTTTTCTTATACTAGTTTGTTCAATTTGTAAAATATATTTTTACGTAAGTCAAGTACACCAAAATCCATTAAGTAATATTTCAGTTCTATACAAAACATTATTATTATAAATAGAACACCAATTGTTCTTAAATATAATACCAAAGATTTCATTGTCCAACAACAAAATGGAAATAATGTTTCTAACGAGAACTGGAATACAATAACAATTTATTGACTTAATAGACTTGCCCGTAGGCATTGCTAAACAATAAGTTCTTATGGCTAATGTAGCAACCTTTACTTCATTTTCCACACATAGGATTACTTATATTTGTTTAGCTTTCTACTTCTGCTTGGTCCCTTTATAAATCTATATTTATGATAACCAAAGTCGGTATCCAATACCCAAGTAGAACCTTGACTTAAAGAAAAATTTATTTTAAATCATGAACAAATTTGTATTTGTAACCGAAACTTCACTAAGCTTCTTCTAGTAAGCTCTGCAAGAAGCTTCTCGCAGTTTCTTTTCTAGTGTCCAAGCTTATTGCAGTGGAAGCAAACTCATTTGCTAGCCGTATCAGTTTTGATCTTATTATCCTTTGTTTTTGCCTTTCTATTTACCTTCTTAGAATCGTTCTTCTTTTTAGAAGATCCTTTGGCCCCTACCAGTAAGACTTGGTCTTTCTTGGTTGGAAAGTGACTCTCAACATTTTTCAACATGTTAAGCAAATTAGCGCGAGGCTGATATCTAGCTTGTTCATATAAAAAATTTACAACAATTGTGAAAGGAGTCCGGGAGTGAGTACAAGATCAAATCTTGGCTCAACTCTCCATCCATGACAAAACCTGTTATCCTAATTGATCAATCAAATTGATAATGTTTAGGACATGTGTCTGTACTGTAGTGTCATTATTCATTCTAGATCGGAAGAGCTTCTTAGATATCTGATATCTATCAGTCCTACTTTCCTCACCATCAACTACGTGACATACAAGAGTATAGTAGGAACATCCATAGTTTCATACTGACGCTGAAGCTCGTAGCTCATGGATGCGAGCATGATGCAGTGAGCCAACTGTGCATCATCTTGTCACTTTCTAAAAGTAGCAATCTTTCCTCAGATGCATTGTCTGCAACCATTGCAGGGGTATGCGTATTAAGGACATAAGATAACTTTTCAGCCATGAGAACTATTCTCAATTTCCTTAACAAATCCATTTAATTCGGTCCGGTTAATTTACATCTAATATGTTTTAGCGTTGATAGTAATTTAGACATTGTAAAATTCTGTAAATGAATTTATTCTTAACAACATTTTAGCATACATTCTTTTATTAATTACCAAAATAAATTACGTCTTATTTTAAATTGGTATCTCCCACTATTTTCTTCAAACTATATTACCCTCACTTATATAGTTCAGCAAAATCTAATTAAAGATTTGCTAGTGAGAATAAGGATCCCATTTCAAATGTATATAGTCTTGTGGTGACACAACAAACTATATAAATAAATAGGTAGACAACTCTTGTCAATTACATCATCATGTAACTCCTTTTATTTTACCTCTTAGATTATTTTGATCAAGTGATGGCACATCCAAATTAAAATTATCCAAGTTAAGTCCAACCTAGCACTTCCATATATTCAAAAAAGAAAAACATTGTCCTTGTGGTGACACAACAAAACAACATTATTCAATTTTCTTTATAAGCATCAAATGTGATAAAATTAACATCTCAAAGAATTAAGATAAGCCTTGTGGTGACACAATAAACTTATAATAACTAATTGATACTCTAATATTTTTATCATGCTAGAAGACGATTTCGATATTCCAAATATCTTTGAACGCTTAGGATTTAATATAAAAAATTTGAGGGTTTGTTATTAATTTGTCTCATCTTGTTTAATGGCATGCATATATATATATGAAATACGCGTTATATTAATTAACATGCGAAGCATGTTTGCATATATATATATATATATATATATATATATAGTATAAGCATGTACATATAGAATACTATATTCTACCTGAATTGATTATGGACTTTTATTCTAGTTTGGTTCACTAGAGTCACCAAGTGAACCAAAAGGTCAAATCCAAGGGGTGCAAGAATTAATATTTAAATATAACTATTACATTTAAACCCGGGCTCCATTACAAACGGGTCTTCAAGCGCTCTTTATTCCTTAATCTCTAATTCTTCAAAATTAATTCTAATTATTTCTATTACAAAACAATTTAAAATAAATAGAAAACTTGATTAGTAGTCAAGGGAAAGTACATAAGAGGGAAATAGAATTTACATTAAAAAAATTAGAGAAGACGAGGTATGCAGACCCCATTTAATAAAATCCATACATTCATACATTCAACTAAAATAAAATCCAATCACATTGGTCAATAGTCCATAATCAATCTCATTTATTATCATACACATCTACATATACATCAATAAATAACATTCATCTCATAAATAATAAACATTCAATATATATATTGATATCATTTAATGGGCAAATTTAGTTATCATAAAATCTAATTTTGAATCAAAATAAACTCTATTTTAATTCAAATATAAATCAAAATAAACCTCTTTTATTTTAATATATCTAATTTTGAATAAAATAAACTATTTTATTTTAATCAAATTCTTTAATCAAAATAAACTCATTTATTTTAATTAATTATGGAATCCAATTCCAAGTAAAAAAAAAAAATAAAACTCCTTTATTTAAAAGGAAACTCAGATTCTCTTTCTATTCACAAATAAACTCTTTTATTTTGAATAATATGAAATCTTATTCCATATCTAAATAAACTCCTTTATTTAAGGAAATTAAGATTCTCTTTCCTATTTACAAATAAACTCTTTTATTTTGAATAATATGAAATATTATTCCATATCTAAATAAACTCTTGTATTTAAGGAAACATGGAATCCAATCTCAACTCCAATTAGATATTTTGGAATCCAATTCCAACTCTAATTAGTTAGCATAAAATCTAATTTTAAAATTAAAATAAACTTATTTTAATTATAAAATTATTAAGGATATATATATATATATATATAGATATATATAGAGCAATGATCAAGTCGTATACTTTTATCTTACTCACCCGCCACTCACCCCTTTAAAGCGACGATTTTATCATACAACCGTCGTCTATATTTTTAACGATGCTATATGTTGTTCGTCATTTGAAAGTATAGATTTACTTTGTATATGACGTAAAGCCGCCTAAAGAGAGGAAGCACGGTGAGTAAGATAAGAGATATGAACTTGATCCTTATATATATATATATATATATATATATATATATATATATATATATATATATATATATATATATATATATATATATATATATATAGGATCGGATCAGTAAGGACTCCCTTACTATACTAAAATAATTTTATTTTTTTTTTTTTAAAACAACTAAAAAAAAGTTTAATATTTTATTGAACTGAAATTTTTCATAATATCTGATGTTTTGGGTATGATTTGTATACATATAACAAAAGAGTATGTACGATCATATATGCATCGTATATATATTTTTAGTATAGGTATCCAAATCACGCCCAAAATATTGTATTATGGAAACATTTCGATTTATAAAATATTAATTTTTTTAATTGTTTAAAAAAAAGCAAAAAAAATATATATATGTCCGCATTTTAGTATCGTAGAGAGTCCTTACCGATCTTCTCTATGTATGTATATATATATATATATATATATATATATATATATATATATATATATATATATATATATATATATATGAGTCTCCATTCACAATCGGTTGTTGGGAACAACCCCTTTTGGCTCAGTAGCTACAATGTGGCGACTTATAAAAATAAAAAAACTAAGTAATAAGTCACTACAGGTTATAGCGGCTGGGCCAAAAAGGGTTGCTCCCCAACAATGGGTTGCATTATGAATAGAATTCTTATATATATATATATATATATATATATATATATAACCTCGTGATACGCGTTATATATATAAATAAAAGTTACAGGAGATCTTAACTTTAATTTATATATAACTTTGAATCACCTAGTAAGAATCATGTCTGTTAACTTTTTTAAAGAGTATATATCATCAGAAACTTTTTTATAAAAAATAACACTTGGATGATGCACCAATCATTGCGAAAAGGAATGCACCCTTGGATAACCGGATAATCCACGTGAATCATCTGGTAAATAATTGCTAACTATCATATATATATATATATATATATATATATATATATATATATATATATATATATAACATTCAAGAAGCTTGAGCCACCACGCGGATCATGGATCACTTTTTGAAAAATAAATCACCTAAAAAAGCGGATCATTGATTAACCATTTTTTTATTTTTAAAATAATAATTTTATACAATAAATTATCCCCAATTAAATTATTCTAAACACATATCAATATACATATCAAATTAAAACAATTAATAATTCGCATAAAGGTTTGACTTTGATACCAACCGTTGGGTTTACAATATTCATGAATGCAATCGAATTGCACAAAATAAGTGGAAAGCGTGGAAAAATTAGAGTTTAAAATTTTTACAAACCATATACCCGGATCATCCTTTATGCACAATTATTAATTAAACGATCAAATAAAGAATGATAATCATACCCTTGAAGATTTGAGCTTACTCAGGTACAAGTTCACCTCCAAATCCTTTTCGTGTTCAACTTGAATCTACCGGGTTGGGTTCCTTCCTTTGATCAACGTTAGCCACCCAAGTGTTTGGCCTCTAGAGGTGATCCACCAAGGAAGAAAAAATATTCAAGAAGAATGGTGATTGGCTAAACCCTAGTTTTCTATCTCTATAGAAAAAGGTGTACTCTCCAACAATTGGAATCGCGTCTGTTGTGAAAAAGTCAACAACCACATTACCCATAATAAGACTCCTCTTATTTATAGATGTGGGCAACCCTCCTTAACAATTAAGAAATTGGGTTTTATTTTAATTAATTAAATTCTTTTAATTAATTATTCCCAATCTTATTAGGAATAATTAATTAAAATCTTTTAATTAATTTGTCTTCTAATCTTATTAGGAATATATGAGAGTACTTTTATTAATTAATTCTCAAACTCCTTTAGGAATTAAATAATAATAATAGTAATAATAATAATAAGACTCCTCTTATTAATTTATATATTTAATATTTTTAAAATATTAAATAATAATATTAAGCTATTTAATTTATTCTATCACCATAGATTAAATTAAATACATTTAATATATTATTACAATTATGCCATTAACTTCTTAAATAATTATTCTTCCTTTTTTATGGTGTGACCCTTTAGGTTCTCCATATTAAACCTTGTGAATAAATCAATTAGAACAATTCTAATCTTATTTAAATAAATAAATTAAACTAATTTATTTAAATAAATAATATTTACTCTACAATAGGGATAAGCCTCGCTAGCGATCAACGACTTTCCAGATAATATAGATTTCAACATTAATTATAAAAGAACCTTTGAGTAAATAGTTAGCGTACAATTCAATCCTTCTACCATACAATGTCCCAATTAAATATAAAACATGAAATTACTATCAAGTTTTATTTTATTTAATTATATGTATTCGGACTCTTAAATGCACAACTCCAAATAATGCAAATTAGAAACTCCTTTCTAATTTCATCTGTCTTGGCCAAGGACTACTAGGTTGTCATTTATCGAATCACATAGGACATTTCTCTTCTTTTACTAGAAGCGGTAGATTCTTTATTGATCATACATTATCTCCATGTACAACTTATTATACCCCAAGCATACCCTTTGATATACCCTAAAGGTTTTAAGAAATAAGTCAAAGTATAACTCATCATACATAAGATACTATGATGACCTCAAGTCTAAGGATCACTTGTACTACTCACTACAGGAATTCCTATTGACATGCAAGTAAAACTCCATTAAATATTCCTTAGCGAGCCACGTTCAGTGTACTTATTCTCTAATTAGCACCTACATACTTGCTTTAGTGTCTCCACACAAATGATCATGAGATCAATCATCATCATCTAATGAGCAAGTAACGTATGTACCAATCTATCCGGATTCACTAATCCCCAATTTAGTAATCAAATGATTGGGAACTATTTTAGTTTTAAGCTTTCTAAGAATTTAGATCTCATTAGAATGATCATCATTAGGGGTGTTCATCGGTAAAAAAATCGAACTATCTGAAAAAACCGAACCAAGATCGATCCGAAATAACCAAAAAAAATAAAACAGGAACCCTGCATTAGAATTACCGGTTTGATGCTTGCCTTGCCTACATAAAAGCATAATCAGTTTTTTTGGTTCGGTTTTCGGTTATCACGCATGCATAGTAATATTTATAATTATTAATAAATAATAATAATTAAATAATTTTTTAATATATTAACAAAAAAATTTAAAACTAAGAAATCATCTACAATTATATATCAATCAAGGCAAATTTGAAGCTAGTCAAGACTCAAGCTAGTAAGCTAATGTGTTCAGACTTTAGGTAATGTATGAGTTTGATATCTCTTTTTGGTATATGTCATTATTCGGTTATTCCTGGAATATTTTGGGCAATGTATGAGTTTGATATCTCCCATTAATTTTGGTATATGTTGAACACAATGTTAGATCATTTTGGTGCTCTCTGTGTTTATTATTATGCACTAATATTAAAATGTCATTTGTAAAAAGGGTACGATGCAATGATTTCAAATCTGTGTTCGAATAAAAAAATTGACACATCCCTTCATCATGTGTATTAACTGATACAAATCTGTCATTTGTAAAAAGGGTGGAATAGCCCATGGGGTTATATTATTAATATACACTGATACACATCCCTTCATCATGTGTATTAACTTGTCTTCATGTGGAGTAACTGGACCAAAGACTTGGGATTTGGGAAGGTTATAAAGAGTAAAATAGCTATGTGCCTCTGTAGAATTAAAAGAGAGAGAGAGAGAGAGACTAAGAGAGTAAATAAAGTACTATTAATTAGAGACTTTCGGTTTTTTTTCGGTTTTACCGAATTCAAAATTTCTATTACCTGCATCAAAAGTTTAAAAAAAAAAAGCGAAAAATCAGATCGAAAAAAGCGGTCATCACGGCATTCTGCAGTTTCAATCGATTGGTAAAAACCGAAAAACTGAATTTTTTGAGCACCCCTAATCATCATCATTATTCTAAAAGGATTGCTTAAAACTATGAGTTTATCACATATTATAAAACAACACCATGTAGATAATTAAAAACCTTTAATAAATTAATACTTTTTATTAATAAATGAATAAGATTGTTACAAAGTATATGATTTATCATCAGACATGATTGTCTTGTGTGCATACTACTTTCACGTCTGTCCTGATGCCTTCTTGTCTTGGGTCTTCAAGATCTATTTCTTCTTCTTGGTGTGGAGGTTCATTGTCTTGCATAGGTCTCTCTACGATCTCATTTCCTTGCTCAACGATTTTAGTATCTGGCACTACGATCGTAGTGTTGAGCTCGACGACCTCGTTCGTAGTGTCTGAACTGTCGGTCGTAGTGTCTTGAAGCACTATTTTGTCTAAGTTTGTCTCATCAAAGATGATGTGAATCGAAACTTCAACACTCAGTATCTTCTTGTTGAACACTCTGTAGGCCTTATTGTCTATGGCATATCCAAGAAAGATTCCTTCGTCTGACTTGGGTTAAAACTTTGTCAAGTACTGCTTTCCATTGTTGAGAATGTAGCATGCACAGCCGAATACATGAAAGTAGCTGACACTTGGCTTTCTTCCTTTCAACAGTTCGTAGGGTGTCTTCTTGATCGTAGAATGTATCAGTGATCTGTTCTGCATGTAGCATGCAGTGTTGACAGCTTCTGCCCAGAAGTATTCAGGTAGATGGGCTACTTCTAGTAACGTTGTTCCAGTCTCTATCAACGTTCTGTTCTTTCTCTCAGCCTCTATCAACACCCATGTGAATCTATTGTAGTCATCGACTATGACTAGTGAGTATCTCTTTCCTCCAAGGCTCGTTGTTGGAATTGGCCCAAATAGATCCATGTGTAGCAGCTGCAGGGGCTTGTCAATGGAGTTGGAGGTTTTGTTCTTAAATGAGCTTCTGGTCTGCTTTCCAAGTTGACAGGCATTGCAAGGCCTTTCTTTGACGAAGCTGAGCTTGGGTAAGCCTGCTACTAGATCTTTTGAGGCTAGTTTGGACATGCTCTTGAAGTTGAGATGAGATAGTCTTCTATGCCAAAGCAAGCTCATTTCTTCAGATGCTTTAGCCAGAAAGAATATTGTCTCGTCTGAGCTCAGTTGTCCAAGATTTACTGTGTAGACATTTCCTTCTCTTATCCCAGTTAGCTTTACAACAGATGTCTTCAAATCTCTGACTTGACACTGATTGTTGAGGAATGTTACTTGATGGCCCTTATCGCAGAGTTGACTAATGCTCAGAAGATTGTGTTGTATTCCTTCCACATAGGCCACTTTATTGAATGATACTGTCCCATTTCCAGCTGAGCCATATCCTCTTGTCTTGCCAGAGCCGTTGTCTCCAAAGAATATAACTGTTGAACAGTCATCTCATGGAGATTCTTTGACTCTCTAATAACAGTGATTTTGGCATCCCACCTGCTTAGTAAGGCTCTCATGAACTTTATGATTAGATCTTTGTTTGGATAGATCTTTCCATAGGCTCTTAGAGAGTTGAGCAGAACGTTGAATCTCTCGTAGGTGGCAGTGACGTTCTCTCCTTGAACGTGTGCAAACATTTCATATTGTTGTGTTAGGAGAGATTGTTTATTTTCTCTGACTTCCTCCGTTCCTTCATGCATGATGAGCAGTGCTTCCCAAACCTCATTTGCTATTTTGCTGTTGACCATATTTCCGAACAGATCATCTTCTAAAGATTGAAATAAAATGTTTTTGGCCTTCTTGTCGAGTTGAACAATTCTCTTCTTGTTGTCAGTCCATTCTTCTTTGACCTTGATCTGTATTCTGTTTGGATCGTCTGTAGTTGGTGCAAGCTTTGTAGGAATGTAGGGTCCATTTTGAACAGTTTCAAATAGATCTTCATCTATTGAATCCATATATGCCTGCATCCTAACTTTCCAGTTGGTGAATTTATCTTTATTGCACATAGGTGGCTTCTTTGCCTCCTCCGATCCTTGATTAAGCTTGGTAAGTGTGCCATTGGATCTACTTAAGCTCAGAGGCTATATAATAGAACCTTCTCTAATACCAATTGTTAGTTCCCGGAGGCACAAAAGTTATCTAGAAGGGGGGGGGGGGGTGGTTAAATAGATATTTAAAAAATCTTTTCGTTTTACTTTGTTAATATGATAATGATTAAAACACAACGGAATTATGGTTTATTTAATCTCCCTTTTAGATATGGTAGGATGGTGTGAGTGAAGCAGTTATATCAGTTATAACAGTTATAGCAATAATGTAAAAGACACAACAGTTTTAAGTGGTTCAGAGCACTTAAAGCTCCTAGCCCACTCTTCTACTCCTCGAGTAGGGAATCCACTAAAGATATCTTTTACACTTTCTGAATCTCACAGATTCCTTCTAGACCAGCAGTCTAGGAACTTCTTAGTTCACTCTTGAACTCTTCAAGTCCAGCAGACTTGGTTCTTCACAGTTCACTTAGAATTCTTCATGTCCTCCTGACTTGGAACTCTTACTTCAGTTGATTGGTAGTTGTTGAGTTCTTGGTTGGTGCTACTCAGTTGCTGTTAAGCACTTGTTCGAAAGAACTGAGTAGCTGAGCAAGCTTTCTTTTTTTCTCAGATCGTTGAGTTGAGCGTTGAGTGTTCTTTTGTGTTTTTTTCAATGCTTGCTTGTCTCTCCCATCTGCACATGTTCTGCATATATGTGATCCTTGAAATCTATCCGTTGAAGCCATTTGTTGAAGCATTAAATGCATTTGACATTTTTGAGCTTTGATGGAGACTTTTCTGCACACCTTCTGACTTGCATCCTGGCCCACTGACACAGCAGACTGCTTTCTCACCTAACACCTGAAAATGTGTTTTCCTCTGTCCTATGGTCCTTTCCTTAGCTTCTTCAATACGTTTCTTTCGTTGTATACTAAGGATATCTTTTGTACCATTGGGACTGGTGATGACTTCAACATTTAAAACCCATTCCACATTTGTTGGAATTTGTCTCCAAATAAAAGGTAGGGCTCGATGCTTCTGACACAAGGCAGATGATACTCTACGATCCAGATCGTGGTGTCTTGTCACCTTGGTGCTTGGTCTGATGCTATCAAATAAAAGTACTACGATTCCTCTTAAATACTTGCACACTACGATCTTCACTTGTTTATTTTGCAAGCTCTACGTTTCCGAGAACACACTACGATCTCTGAGTTGGCTCGATAAACGTTGGGACCACTCTACGATTTTCGACGAGGTCCTTCAAGGCATGCACATACACTACGATCTCTTCGAAGCCTATCTATTACATCTCAAGATCAACCTAACAACTTTGATCTCTTTATCTATACATTTATTTGCAGAATGATACACATTAAGAGTTTAGATCAACCTAACAAATTTGATCTATCACTAAGTCCTTGTACATATATTTCTTGAAGGACTTTATATATAATCAAGAGCATTTACTTTAAACATCAAATCAAACTATGCACTCTCCCAACAAAGGGTATAAGAGTATATGTATCTGAGTGTGTGGATTTATGTGTACAATTTGTGGTTAAGGGTCAAGGGTTAACCAGATAGCCTATGTTAGTGGAAAATCCTAATATTATATTAAGAACGTAAAGTTCAATTAGAAAATTCTTACGATTTATACGAAACCCTAATTCGGCATTTGAAAACCCTAACTTGGGGATTTAAATACAATGTATAAGGTTTTTGTGTATTAATCACAAATCTAATTAGGGGTAAGCCTATTTGATTAATTAGAAATTCTATTAATTAGAAAACCATAATTTTAATGTTGGAAACCCTAATTGTTTCGTTAGAAACCCTAAAGTATAATTTTGTCATTAGTTGCTAAATTAACAATTTTAATTAGGAAATATTAATCCTAATTAGCAAGATTGAATTTATAATTAGGAAATCTTAATATAAGTATAGAATCCTAATTATAATTTTGAAATATTAATTTTTTATTTTGAAACCCAAAATTGGAAAACCTAGAAATTTAAATTTCAAAAAAAAAACTAAGGGTTAAACCCTAAGGATAAGGGTAAATGACTTGTATGCCATTAAAACTAAAATCAAAATGACTAAAGTACCATTTTTGTACTATTTTGTAAGTAACTTATAAATCTTGCCATGATCTTGAGTTGGTGAACTAACCCTAGCCCTAGCCCTAGCCATGTGTCAAATATCAGCCTTCAATTGCCAGCAAATACATTGAATCATATCAATTATATAGATTAAGAGAGAGAAAATGCATACTTTAATTCTCATTTTCTCCAAGACTTTCTCTCTCCAAAATTTTCGAAATCTAGAGTGAGTGAGAGTGAGAAACCAAGCTAAGATCAGTTCATAGCAAGCCTTGATCAGCAACCCAAGATCAGATTTAAGATCAAAGCTCAAAAAGGTATAAAAATCCTAAACATAGAAATCATATGATTTTATGTTAGATGTTGTTGTTTGTTGGTTAAAGTTGTGTATAATGATGTCATTTAGTGATCTGAGTTGTTATAACTTGGATCCATAACATCTAGATGCGCGAATTTAAAGATTTCACAAATCTAGAAAAATGGAAAAATAAGGTCTCACAGCCTAATGTCAAGGCCTCTAGATTCTTCTGTGTTAGATTTTTTGTGTGTTTTATGTTATAAATGTGTTCTATGTCATATGGACTATGATCTGAAACTAGAAATAGGGTCAGATCATGAATAGGTTGAGAGATATGAGTAGTCAAACTGCGTTGATCGATCACAGGAACGGGTTTCTGGGCAACTCAGAAACCCAGATCTTGTCTGACAGTGTTTTTGCAGGCTTTGATCTTGCTTGTGTTTTACGTTTTAGATCATTTTGCTGTTTTGATCTTGTAGACTGGTATAAGGACTACGTATCCAAGCTTCTACATTACCCAGATCCATAACAGAATCATAGATAATCGTGGTCAAACAACGTTGATAATCGGGTCGAATGAAGATTCAGGTAACCCGTAAATCTTCATAGCGCTTCTGACCAAGACTTTGACCGGCCCAGATCTTACGTAGGTGATGTTGTTAGGTTGAAGTGATGTTATATAAATGTACCCTGACATGTATGCTGTAATATTTGACCATTAGCTCATACAAAGTGAACTAGAATGAAAGATATGAAGATTGAAAGCAGCACCCTTGTTACTACTTGAGTTTCTGGGCAACCCAAAAACTCAAGAACATGTCTGACAAGATTTTCTCGGGCTTTGATCTTGCTGTTATGATGCAGGATGGACATGAAACTTGTTACTTCTTATAGTATTACATATATACTACAACACTGATGCCCTAGATTGCCTTGAAAACACTAAGAGCTAAGATCAAATGACGGTTAAACCTACTACCATGTTAACTGCTAATGAGTTTCTGGGTTTGGGCTCAAGAACACCATTAGCGACAAATTTGTCGCCTAAAGCCCATTTAGCGACCGTTAATTTCGGAAATTAATTATTTTAAATAAATAAATTGAAATGAATAGTTTTTAATTATTGAAAATACAAAATAAATTACTAAAAATTATTTTGAAGCACGAAAATTAGTTTTTAATGATTCGAATATATTTCATAAATATTTAATATTTTGGAATAATAATGGTATTTAATTTATTTAATTATAATATTAAATAAATTATTTAAAAATAATTTTAATACAAGAAAAATCATGAAAAATTATATTATGGTATAAGAAAACATTTTAAGTTATTTTAATGACTTTTAATATTTTATGATGAATTTCATTAATTAATTAATATTAATGATAATTAATTTATTTAATAAATATATTAAATAAATTATGAAAAAATAGAATTAATAATTTATAAATCATATAAAATGATTTAAGTGTTATAAAAATATTTTAAATTATAAAATATAACTTTTGATATTTTATCATGAAAATATTAATATTTTAATATTAATAGCAATTATCGGATAATGGATTTAAGCATTTAAAATCATATAAATGTGATTTTAAGGTATTAAAATACTTTGATATATTATAAATATATTATAATATTATTATGATTTTCATTAATATTTAGTATTAAATAAATATTAATGATAAAGTTATTATGTGGTATTTAATTCATTTAAATACGATATTAATAATTGAAAATTCATGATAACACTACAAAATAAGGTTCATCGATGACATATGCCGTCGCATTAATGACCATATTGTCATTTAATGGGGTCATATCAGCATTTGCGACCGTCACCGTCGTACTGGCCAGATGGGTCGTCTTTGACCTCCCGTCATCATCGTCGGCAAGTTGGTCATTGGCGACGGGGGTCATTGCCGACGGCGTGCCGTCGCAAATAACTCATTGCCGATTGACGCATGGCACGTAATGCCGCCAATGCCCCCGTCGCCAATGACCCACTTTAAAAAAATAATAATAAAATTGCAAAATTCCCCTGTTCATTTACATATTGTACCTGTTATAAACTAAGAAAAATAAATAATGACAATATACGATATCAATAACAATCATATCTTTTACTATCAACAATTAATATAATTAGATACCAAACTCAAATCATGCATAACTCAAAAGCTAAATACATACATGAAAGTCAAAATATAAATATAAACAACTACTGCCCAAGATCAGGAATCTCTATCCCATCGCCGGTCCCATCCTCCATTGTCTCATCAGCATCAGCTCGGAGATCATCAACATCAGCTCGGAGATCATCACCATCTCCTCCACGAAAGCATCACCGTGCCGCCATCTCCACCTCCACGAGTCTCATCAACAAGACCCTACAAAATTAAAATATTAATAACGAGTCCCCAAAATAGATCATATTTATATTATTTTAGTTTATGTTCTACAAGTGTTGTTTAGTTTTAAAACAGAGCGATAACGGCCTCTCAGATGTCGGAATCGAGAAAATCGCCATTGTAACGCTGTGTTCAATACCCACGCAGGTCGTGTGTGTGTTTACGCATGCCTTGGACGGACGTCGACGCGGTTTTGGGCTCTTTTTTCGCTTTTTGGCTGTTGTTGTTCGGGCCAATAAACCAGCGATAACTCTGGCCTCCGTGTATGTCGGAATCGAGTATCGTTAGTTGTAACGCGTGTTCAATACCACACGTGGTGTGTGTGTGTGTTTGCGTATGCTCGGATGGACGACGCGGGTTTTGGGCTCTTTTTCGCTTTTGGCTAAGTGTTGTTTTTCTGGCCATAAACCAGCGATAACTCTGGTCTCCATATGTCGTAATCGAGTACCGTTACCAATTGTAACGCGGTTCAATACCCACGCCGGTGTGTGTGTGTTTGCGTATGCCTTGATGGACGACGCGGTTTTTGCTCTTTTTCGCTTTTTGGCTGTTGTTGTTTTGGGCCAAACAGACGATAACTCTGTCTCCGATGTCGGAATCGAAAACCGTCCATTGTAACGCATGTTCAATACCCACGCGGCGTGTCGTGTGTGTGTGTTTGCGATGCTCGGACGGACGGCGCGTTTTTGGGCTCTTTTTCGCTTTTTGGCTGTTGTTGTTCAATTTTTCGCAAACGGACGATAACTGGCCTCCGTGATGTTTAATCGAAAACCGCCGCATTGTAACGCTGCCTCAATACCCACGCTGGTGTGTGTGTGTGTTTGCGCATGCTTGGGACGACGCGGGTTCGGGCTCTTTTTCGGCTTTTTGCTGTTGTTGTTCGGTTGATTTTACAACCAGCGATAACTCTGGCCTCCGTGATGTCGGAATCGAGTACCGCCGCATTTAACGCTGCGGTTCAATACCCACGCTGTGTGTGTGTGTGTGTGTTTGCGTGATGCTCGGAGGGACGATGCGGTTTCGGGCTCTTTTTCGCTTTTTGCTGTTGTTGTTCGGGCCGGCAAACCAGCGATAACTCTGGTCTCCGATGTCTAATCGAAAATCGCCGGGCTTGTAACGTGTTCAATACCCACGCGGTCAGTGTGTGTGTTTGCGTATGCTCGGACGGACGACGCGGTTTCGGGCTCTTTTTCGCTTTTTGGCTGTTGTTGTTAGCCAACCAGGCGATAACTCTGGCTCCAGATGTCGGAATCGAGTACCGTCAACAGTAACGCATGCTTAATACCCACGCGGTGTCAGGTGTGTGTGTTTGCGTATGCTTCGGACGGACGACGATGCGCGGTTTCAGCTCTTTTTCGCTTTTTTGGCTAAGTGTTGTTCAATTTTGCAAACCAGCGATAACTTGGTCTTCGTGATGTCGAAATCGAGTACCGCCATTATAACGCTGCGGTTCAATACCCACGCTGCAGGTCAGGTGTGTGTTTGCATGGCATGCTCGGAGGGACGATGCGGGTTTCGCTCTTTTTCGCTTTTGGCTGTTGTTGTTCGGGCCGTAAACCAGCGATAACTCTGGCTCCAGATGTCTCGGAATCGAGCACCGTCAGCCAGTAACGCTGGTTCAATACCCACGCTGTGTCGTGTGTGTGTGTTCATATGGCGCATGCTCGGAGGGGACGATGCGGGTTTCGCTCTCTTTTCGACTTTTTGGCTAAATGTTGTTCGGGCCAGAACAACAGCGATAACCTGGCCTCTCCGTGATGTCGGAATCTAGTACCGTCATTGTAACGCTGCGTTTCAATACCCACGCTGCGGTGTGTGTGTGTGTTTGCGTGGCGTTCCTGACGGGACGACGCGGTTTCGCTCTTTTTCGCTTTTTGGCTGTTGTTGTTCGGGCCAAACCAGCGATAACTCTGCCTCTCGTGATGTGGAATCGAGTATCGCCGCTTGTAACGCTGCGTTTCAATACCCACGCTGTGTCGTGTGTGTTTGCGTATGCTCGGACGGGACGACGATGCGGGTTTCGGCTCTTTTCGCTTTTTGGCTGTTGTTGTTCGGGCAAGAATAGGCGATAACTCTGGCCTCAGATGTCGGAATCGAGTACCGCTCATTGTAACGCATGTTCAATACCCACGCGGTGTCAGGTGTGTGTTTGCGCATGTTTTGACCCGACGATGCGGGTTTCGTGCTCTTTTTTGGCTTTTTAGCTGTTGTTGTTCGCTTTTGCAAACAGCGATAACTCCTGTCTCTCAGATGTCGGAATCGAAAATCGTCATTGCTTGTAACGCGGTTCAATACCCACTGTGTCTTGTGTGTGTGTTTGCGTATGCTCGTGAGGACGATGCGGGTTTCTGCTCTTTTTCGCTTTTTGGCTGTTGTTGTTCGGGCAAAACCAGCGATAACTCTATCTCCGTGATGTCTAATCGAAAGTACCGTCGCATTGTAACGTGTTCAATACCACGCGGTGTCAGGTGTGTGTTTGCATGTATGCTCGGATGGACGATGCGGTTTCGGGCTCTTTTTTCGCTTTTTAGCTAAGTTGTTGTTCGGGCCAAGAACCAGCGATAACTCGGCCTCCGTATGTTTCGGAATCGAACGCGTCAACATAACGCTGCGTTTCAATACCCACGCCGGTGTCAGGTGTGTGTGTTTGCGTATGCCTTGACGACGATGCGGGTTTTGGGCTCTTTTTGGCTTTTCGCTGTTGTTGTTCAATTTCGCAAAAACCAGCGATAACTCTGGCCTCCAGATGTCTAATCGAAAACCGTCATTGTAACGTGCGGCTCAATACCTACGCTAAGGTGTGTGTGTGTGTTTATCTAAGCAATACAATTACAAATTACATAAATTAAATAAGGAAATACAGAATTTAATTGTTTTTACCGTCGAATATGTGGTGGGAAGATGTCGCCAAGACAATCGCACACACGCGGATGGCCTCCTCCCGATTACACCCATGAGATCGCCAATGTCAATTGTAGGATCGACAGAGCCGTGGACAACCTCCCGAGCTACCGATATATCCGTCGCGATGATGGTGCGCCGATCGCACAACACCGCCGACATGCACCCCTCTATGATCCGCCGGAAGAAGTCATCGGATAATGAAGGGGCGGGCGCTCGATCCACTCGCACCACTACTCTCCAGCTGGGTGGGCGCCATCGAGATCTCGCAGCAGGGACTAGGGTGTAAGCCGACATGGGGAATGCCCACAACTCTACCTTCTTCTTCGGCCCCTCAGAGCTGCTCGCAATGGCCCCTCTATCTCTCGTTCGCACACGAGACTCGCTTCACCGGAGTGTCACCTCTCCGGGTCGCTCCCGCCACCGCAAGATCTTCAACCGTCACGACAAAAAACACATTAGTGGATGATACGCAAAGTATAAAATGAAATAATATAAAAGAATATCCAAATTTTAAATACATATTAAATAAGAGCATTAAATAACTTACAAAGAATGCTGTTCACCTCGTGTGAGATATAACCATCGTCACCTTTCTTTTTGGTGGGCGTACACCAAAACTCCAAGCGGGAGGGTGCATGCTTTAAACTCACCTCAAGTCTCTCCCCAGACAGTCAGACGATCGAGACCCAGCAGTAGCAGGGAGACGACTCATTGTCGGGCAAATTAACGTCAGGCCGACATCTTCTTTCAAGGCCTCGCCGTCCCAAATGTCGCATATCCGTCCCACACCGCAGCAGAGATATGAAATCTGGCCTGACATCCTTAAGTTCCGCCCATCGCCCATCTTCGTCTGGGCTTTTTTCTTCCAAACAGAGACCCACTTGTGCTAATTCATCTCTAGGTATCTGCAAGCGTACAGCCATGCCATGGGCTTCCCCGCCTGCCCTCAAAACGATAATATCTCTCGCATTACATTACACATTAAGAAGTTTAGTAGACAACATAAATCAAAGAGATAACATAAATCAAAGAGGTAACAACATATTCAAATGTCTAATAAAACTAGTATATGAATGATTGGCATCCTACCTTAAATTCTAAGAATAATCAATCGACGCGGTACGATCATCCACATCCGCCCACCTCATCCACTTGCTTGAGAATCGGCCATGACGATCCTAAGCAACGTGTTCTCAATGTATGCCAAGGATACTACAATTGAAATTGCAAATTACAAAGAATATATTAGAACTAAATACTTATATTATAGTAATATTATATAGGATTATGAAATTACCTATGAGTCCCAACACGACATATAAGAGGCGCCTGGGGGGGATTCCCTAGCAAGCCACGTGCTAGTCCCCGCGGAGGCCTACGTCGATCACCTATGTATTGAAATACATCAATATTTATATAAACGAATATAATGTCAATACAATATAAAATAAAAATAATAAGGTGTATCCCAATAACATATATAATTATATTCGACGATCCCTACCGATCATCACGCTGTAGAATCTCCACTATTTCACGACTGCAGACGCCCACCACGATCGCCGTGTGGTGTGCGCGCCATATGTATGTATACTGTCAACTAAAAGAATGCAACATACAGTAAAAGAGGGATAACATAGAGGATAACATACAGATACAATTAAAAGAATGCAACATAAATAAGAAACCTAAAAAGTTACAAAGATAAATAGTAACCTAAAAGGATACAATTAAAAGAATGCAACATAAATAGTAACCTAACAGATACAAGATAAATAATAACCTAAACCGACACAAATAGTACATACTCCTAAAACAACTCAACACCTTATTTAGTAGATTAATATAAGTTCAAGATAATGATTGCACTACTACAAACTATTACATTTGAATACAACTAAAATGACACAAATAAGACATACTCCTAATCATTTATATCGTCAAAGCCATCAATATCGTAATCGCCATCTTCGAAAGCAAGAGATCTTCACTATCGTTGTCATCACCATCTTCGCTGCCTTCAACGATTTCTTCAATTATATTTACCTCCTCAACAACATCATCTTCACTTTCGACAAATGACAACATCATCCTCTTCTTCACTAGACTCACTAATAATTGTCACATCGCCAGTGTGACACTAGTAGACTCGATTTGTAAAGGTTCATCGTCGGACGAGGAGTTGTGCCTTGAAAACCACGGGCTTTGGTGGTTATAATAAAGATGCCATGGGCTTGCAGGAGTCTTAACACTCGCTGCCAGAAGACACCGTCGTGTCGCTTGACTTGCTAAAATAAAAGGCTCGCCCATACCACTCATCGGGCCTTAGTTTTGACTTAACATTAACAACATCACCCGTCCCGAATTTTTATCTACTTTAACTCCATTCTCAACATCAAACCAATGACAATTGAAGCAAACTAATTCTTTATGACCCCAATATTTGAGAACGACAACTTCTAGCAATCGTCCATACCTAATATCCCAAATGTTATCGTAGAAGCCTACCTTTCACCACAACACCGTAATCAATGTAAGCGTTTCCCCAATATCGCAACACTTAAATCAGAATCGCTGACAATGCAACATGTATAAGTATTCTACAGATCTTTCGGGGTCACTTTATTATAAGCTTTAGTCGATTGTCACTAACTCATCCGTGAGGACCTAATGTACATTAACACAACATATTCTAAAGTTAATTACGCCCATAAGAATAAGTCTATGATGGTAGATTCATTGAACGCTTAAAGGTTAGACTTACATGATCCTTAAACCATTGCACAAATTCTCCATTTTCAAATTTTGCAAATCCTCGTCCGATATACTTTGATTCGCTTCACGCATTTCAACATCATATCGATCGCAAATACGCTTATATACTCAATGTGTTTGGAAAGGAACTTGACACAATTACACTGTGCATATATAGTTATGACTACTTACTTAATGTATGGCGCTACTTCATTCATGTTGACAAGTGCATACAATGTGGCAAATGTGATACTCACTATCGGCCAAGAATCGCTTTTTTTTACCGAATGGGCGACAGATGATGACTAAAGGCGCTTAATTCTCCATTTTCCTCGCAGGCGCAACAAAAATGATTCCGACGTAAGCGATTGTGCTTCAGATGAACATTCTACCAAAGTACAACGAGCGTAAATTAACAAGTTCCTCCATAACATAACTTTCAAAGAATCGACCCTCTACTACACTGCTCTATTCTTCACCTTTTGCTTTAGACGTCGATATACCTATGTGATATATAGATTAACAAAAAAATAATGAACATTTTACCGTATTAAAAACATTAATGTCATTACCTCTCGAATGGATACATCCATCTATATTGTAACGGACCGCCAAACTTAGCTTCGTATGGCAAAGTGAATAGTAAATGCTCCATTGAATCAAAAACGATGGAGGAAGATCATTTCTAACTTGCACATTATTTCCACTATCTCGATCTCCATTTTATCTATGTCTTTGACCAAGTCTCGCAAGCATAGATCTCTCAAGAAATTAGAAAGCTCGTCGTTGCTTCAACCACACGCTTTGTAATAAGTCGATAAATGCCACAGGATCAATTTCGCATGAATACGTGATAATCATGACTTTTGAGACCTCAAACTTCACTCTTCAACTTTACAACACCTTGCTATATTCAAGAATATCCATCCGGGAGCTTCACCCATCGATCCAATTATATATCAATATCAACTGCTCCTCGGTCAAAGTATATTCACTTTTAGGCATTACCGCCTTACTACCCTCCCGACATAAATGCCCACAAATCTTCCCTAATGTTCATTTCACCAAATCAAGCCTCGACTTGTTGTTGTCCTTTGTTCTACCAATGGCATCTATGATCAGAGATAAAAATATTATCAACACGCTTTTTCAAAGATGCATCGGATCTAAACAATGACGGATGCAAGAGTGTAGCCCAATAAGGAAGTGTCAAAGAACATGGATCTGTGTGTCCAGCCAGAACCTTCACAGAACCATAAGCTCGCTTCTAACTGTGATTCTTCCCCGAGGTGGAAACTTCAAACGACTAATCCAACTCAACACCGCCGACCCGTAAAGAGACGGCTGTGTGTACTTGACGCTTCTCGCTTTTTCGATTGAATTGTCTACTCATCCGCCGATAACGATGTTCAATCGGCAAAAACTCGTCTCGATGTTGCGAAGAAACTCATTTTCCCCCATGTTTGAGAGCACAGATAAATTTTAATCGAATTCATGCACACATGGGACATGATAAGCCCCCATGAGTCGACCATCCGCCGATCATTCCTAACGCCGGAAGTCATTTATTGTCCACAAGAAAGTCGCCTCATGTCAAAGTTTCGCTTAAGAGATACATCATAAGTTTGAACCCCTTTTTCCCACAACATCTTCAACTCATCAACTAACTACCGAGGTATACATCGATGTCTTTACTCTGACTCTTATCACCCGGAATCAAGAAAGGCATGAACATGTAGGGATCTTTCATGCACATCAAAAGGGAGGTTATACACCACAATAATCACCGCCAAGTTGAGTAGGCTTTGTGTAAGGGTCTGTTTAAACGGATTAAACCCATCCGTAGCAAGTCCAAGCCTAACATTGCGAACCTCTTCAAAGAAACGAGGGTGCTTGTTATCAAAATTTTTCCACTCAAGCCCATCTCGCGCCAAAAGGCCACTTGACCTTCGACTATGTCCCGTAGTAGAGTGCCAACCTCATATCCTCATGCGGTATGTATCGACATGAACAACCACATCAAGCCTCGTGGGCAATGGGAAAGTAACGCAAGATCTTTTCTCAGACATCTTTTCCCTTTTTTTTCATACTGCTCACAGATTCACTTGTACCACAAATATCACACGACCTCTTATCTTTATCGACATCACCGTAATACAACATACAATCATTCTCACAAGCATCAATCTTTCTCATACCCTAGATCGAGCCTTTTGACCATTTTCTTCACATCATAGTATTTAATTCCAGAACTTATTGCCCGCAGTAAACACTCCTTCACAATGCTTACAGCTCATTAAAACCTCTCTCGCACATACCATGCTCATTCTTGAAGTGTAAAAACTTAGTCACAAGCAGATAAGACGGTGTGTTTTTTCGTCTGGCCATACATGGTGGTGTCACCGCTTCATGCAATAACTCATAGAAACCCTTAGCCCCATCATTCGGCTCTTGCTCGACGCCATCGCCATCCCCGCTCAGATTCCATCGAAAGTACGAACCAAAGCCAGCTTTTCGACTATCATGTTAAGACAACCAAAGGTTTCACACCTCCGGATTCCGGCTCGATTCATGTTCATCCAACCAGTTTCCCATGATAGATCCATGTCAGATAACCCCGCTTTGAACCCATACGCAAATAAGTCGCATACGACATCACTCCTTTCCTTCCACACTTCATTCACACACCTCTTACAAGGACATCCGATCTCATCGCCACGACGATTTTCAAACGCCAAGTTGAGAAACTATTCAACCCCACTACGATACTCGTGAGCTAAGCCCACTCCTATCATGGCTACCCTACGCTCCATCCAACTTCGATCAATGTATATCTCTGGACAACTGCTCGCTATATATATGGAAAGTTAGACAAACACAATCAAGTCTCCAAGTTAATGTATATGCAAGCTTATGAGTTTCCTAACTTCATCTCCCACTCTAACAAGTCAGCTTCTATCCCATTCTCGGATGTGTCGCTTCATCGATGTTAACAACTTGAACACATCTTTATTTTTCGTAATTTTCAGAAGATTTTCCCATGGTCTTCAAGTACACTAAATAGACTAACACATCGTAGTCTAAATATGCACCCAAGAACATCAAGAGATATATCGACCAAAATTCAAAAAAAATATAAAGACGTGCTCAAGTCGTTAACACCGACCTAAGTGAGATCGAAACATACAAGAACAGTCCCAAAACGGGGACTATTTGAGATTCACTCCTACTAAGTGAATCTCAAACGGGTTTCTAAGCTTCCTAAACTATATGACAATATATATATGCACATATCAAGTCACATGGAATACACGCATTTGATCATAGTGATTACTGAAGATAAAAAAGATAGATTTTTTCAAGGATGAAAAAGAAATCAAAGAAACACAAAGAAGATCACTTTCTTAGACTCTTAGAGCCAGACTAATCAAGTTCAACATGTATATCCTAGAATCCACAATCATGGAATATACTACGCTTTCTCTCGTTGTACTAAAAACCTAAAAACATACAAAAACAAACTTAAAAAAACATAACAGTTCAACAAGTAAAGAAATTATTTACTTTGTTAACCTAAACCAATTAAAACACGTAGATCCTAGAATCCACAATCATGGCATAAATACAGGGGGATTAACAGATGACGAGCTTCTTAAAGAGATGAGAAATAAGGTCCCAAATGAATATGCTACAAACAATAACACCATCGATACTTCAGGAAAATATAAAGATATTCTTGTAATGCAAAATCATCAAAGCAATACAACATTAATATCTCTCAAATAAGGCAATCGCAAATATATCCTCGAGCATAATGGTTAAAACTAATCAAAGTTCAATATAAAGAACTATCCTCCGCTCAAACAAAGAACTACCTAACATACTTGGCTTTTCCACTAAGCTAAAAGGTTTATCATACGCTGGATGATCATGACCTAAATGTTTATCCTTTCCCACCGTAGTTGTAAAATACAATAACTATTATAAGATACATTTCCAATTCATGAGTAGAACTTACTAACCAAAGATATCCCAAATAGTAGTAAATTTTTTCCCCAACCATCTATATGTAACTAATGGACCTAACTAACCCAAATGTTTATTTATAATGTAGTTCTCATGTGCTTAGAAGGTATGAAGTTATGTTACACATGTGGATGGAGCAAACGTGAGCCTTATTGGGGGCCTACCGGTTCTAAATGGTCAACTTTTAAATCATATAGATTTTAATTGAGAATTTATCAAAAAATTCTGCCATTGTTTCTTTTGGAAATAACATACCTGTGTCATAAAGGTTTTATACAATGTATGTTATGAAAAGTCAGTAATTTTTTTAGCTTTTATATATGCTAAAAATGCTTATATTTAGTATAATTTTTAGCATTTTATCATTTGCATTAATTAATTTAATTGTGACTACCACAAGAAACTTAAAATTCATGAAGAAATTATTACGTAAATTACATAATAGTAAACATATAATAGATGTTTCCTAGTACATATGGAGATGAAAATGTACACATACAAATTAATATCATATTAAACCAAATACGCTTTAATGTAAGTTCAACCTTGAATGATTATATAGTTTCATATTAAATACCCAACTTGAACCTAAATAAATTAAAGAGGAGATAGGAAAATTAGTTTCGTAAATTGAATAAATATATATCATAGCCCCAAATATTATAAAGACACTTACTAAATGTTGTTGTATGTTCAAATCTTACATGTTTATGAGCCTACTAATGCAAAACCAATTTTCTTGTACAGTGTGAAGGTAAAATTTCAAGTTGAAGCCACGAATCGGCCGGAGGTATCGCTTGAGGACCATTAAAGGCTTCATCATAGCCAAGAAAAGGGAGGGTTTGCAATAAATGATGAGAGAAATGGGCAAAATGTGAATCAATAAACCGAAATGGGCAAAATGGGTGACCTTTAGAGAATCAATAAACCGAATTTGAGATTCAGTGGGGAAATTAAGGAGCGAAAATGGCTGAAATTGATAGGGAAAGAAATATAGAGAAGAAAAATTTATAAAAGGAGTCGTTGCCGTCGAAGAGGTTTTAATTGTCATTCTCGACAAGATACCCCGCCGATAATAATAACCTCGTCGCTATTAAGTCAATGTCGAATAAGACAACCGTCGATGGTGGTTAATCATCACCGCCGCTAATGAGGTTTTCCTCCACCGGAATCTCGGGCGCAAAAAAAAAGGATCATTATCGATTTGTTATCATAAAGCGACGGCTAGCCAGTCGTCAATATTGATTTTATTCTCGACGGGATCGTGCCGTCGGCATTGAGTCCGTCGCTAATGACCATTTTTTTGTAGTGTAAATGATAATAATTATCTGAAAATTATTATGAGCTTATGAAAAATTATTTTGACTGATAATAAAATTAGCTAAGATAATTGTTAAGTGTTAGGCAGAGTTTAATTGAACTTAAACTCGATATTTATCCGACTAAGCCGTCGGGATGTCAGAATTGTGCCGAACTCGACTGGGACTGTAAAAGTTTAACTTGAGGTTAGGTTTTATGTGTTATATAGACGGATGTGTTTAGGTTATTTTAAATATTGTGATGACATTATTCTAACTTAGAAACAAATATTATTAATATTAGGTTTTCAGATAAAGCTTATTAAATTGCATAGCGGTAATAAACGGTTTAGGCAAGTTTTTCTTAACTCGACCTCGAGTTGTTTCATTCAAATATACTTGTGGTTAATCATTGCTGATTGCCATGTTCATTTAATTATTGAATCGCACTCAAAGGCATATTGCATGTATTCATCAAGTATTAAAAGGTCGATCACCTTCATTACCATTCACCAAGATATAATTGATATGTTCATGTTTAATGTTCATTCAAATTATGTAAAATTTGTTCATGTTAGTTTGCAATTATATTGTAGAATCAGAGCCATCTTTTGTTCAATTCTTTCAATCATGATATATCCTTAATTTATTGAACTTATACTTGCTGGGCAAACTTGTTGCTCACCCTTGCTATATCAGGATAAACATTACAGATTAAGACGAATACGTCGGATATAGGAAAAGATCAAGACAAGTCTATCTTTGGATTATATGTGTAGCTAAATTGTAACAATATTATATGATAATAACATTTTAGGTCAGTTAGATTATGAATTGTGTATTAAGTAAAGGTTACTCGAACTTGGGGAAATAATGTGTAATGTTTAATGTATAAACATTTTATGTTTATATCTTCCACAATAGTTATAGAATTAGTATAGCAGATCCGTGGTGATTAGGACCCAGATTTGGGGTTATCACAAAGTTTCCTTAAACTCAAAAGAACTACGCTCAATATTATAGAAGAAGAATTATCTGATTCTGGTGTGATTTTCATTTCTAAACTAAGCAACCTATTTATAAGAGAATGGTAGCGCACTATTTAAAAAGAAAAATAATAATATGAATAACTTATTGATTTAATAATATAAAATATTGTGCAGATGATACTGTGACAATAATTGAATCAATAATATGAGATACTATGCAACAACTATTGTGGCAATTATTAAATGAAATGAATGACTTCTCACGTAAGAATCAATAATAAGAGATATTGTACAATACCGTGTGTTACTGTGCAACCATGCGTATTATTGTACTTTTATCACTGGGTATTTCAATAGTTAACGGTAAAAGTTTTGTCGTTATTTTTATAAAAATGTTATTTTTGTCACTTTCTAAATTCGACAGTAATTATGTTGTGGGGTCCACAAATGATTGTGTCTTCGTACATATATTCCATGATAAAACGAATATTCCCCGACCAAACGAATATTTTATGACAACTTGCTTACTTCGTAAAATTTGTAAATATTACCCACAACTATAACATTATATCAAATCCATACCTTATGATTCAAAATAACATTTAGAAAAAATTAAATCTTTATTCATAAAAGTTGGGGTCTTACAAACAACGCCTAAACCCTTTGTTTATATTAAAACATGAACCTTGGCACAATCGACGATTGATGCAGTAGAAAATGTCATACACAACTATGTATTGTTGTATGGTAAGTCAATTGAACATCATAGACAAACCATAAATAATTCAGGAGTTCTCGAAGAACCAAAAGTAGAGAATAATCTCACAAGTAATTAAATTTGAATATTATTGAATGAATGAAAAATGTGTTTATTGAATTACATCCACGAGTATTTAAATAATAAGAATTAAAACCCTAGGAATCCTAAAAGGAATCAATAAGTGTTTGTAGAAATCAAAATCCAATATAACATCCTAGTTATAATAGAAATATGATAATATATAGTAAATACTAAGTTTAAGAAACAAATCCACACTAAAAAAAATCAATAAAAATGCCTCTATCTTGAAAAACACACCAAATGATCCTAGGTTACCCCGTCGGGGCGGGTATGTTTGCCATGTGAAGTCCGCTAGGGCGGGGATCGACATAGAGCTTCGCGCCGGGGAGGCTTCAGAGTTCTTCGGGGCAAGCTTTGGCAGAGAGGTCCCCGCCGGGGCGGAGTGTCCTAAGCTTAAAAACTCGTTTTGGGGCGGATTTGCCTGAAATCCCATCCTGAATTTTGCATTCCTGGCTTTCATTGGATTGATCTGAAACACAACCTTGGACCACATTAATGAACTTGGCACATCTTTAACCTCCCTAGACCAAGATTTGATCTTTGTTACATGATGAATGCTTTGCCTTGAAGCTTGAATCCTTCTTTTTCGTTCCATGCATTCCAACCTCGTGTTGTCGCGTGATAACTTGTAAGCTCCTGTCCGTGTAACGTAAAAGACACCAATTGACTTGAACTCGAATGGAAGCCTCCTTGGGTTGAATTCAACCCAACTACTCGCAATCATTCATTTAACACTTGGAACCCGAGTTGAGTCATTGTTGTTTGATGCGAGCCCGATCAGGATTGTATAACTAACCCCACCTAATTAACCATGGTTAAATGGTGGGAAAGTGTAAAAGCTGGCCACTTTTGTTGACTTGACTTTTTAACTTTGACTTTTCGTATTTATATTGTATAATTTTCGTAATAAATGCATATTATACTCTGTATTATTTTCGTATTATATGTCGTACCATTTTTATATTATACTCGTATAATACTTCATATTATACTCGTATTCTTCTTGTATAATAATTCATATTATACTAATATTCTTTTCTTTAATCTTCTTAAATTCGTTACACAGTTGAAAAAGTTCGTTTATCGTTTTCCAAATTTTATTGGACATTCTATCTTTTCTCATCATTCTATCGTTTAAGCGTTCTTTGAAATGTCGAAAAAACTAAAAAACATATTTTGGTGAATAGTATTTTCCATGACGTTTTCCCAAAACATGGTCAAACGATTGAAAAGTTAATAACAATGTTTTTCATCATTTATATTTCGTCCGATTTCTGTACGTTTTTCGAGAAAAACTTTATCGGCTAACATAACTTTTCATGACATATTACCATCAAATCTTGAAACAGAATGTCATTACGACATACCAATCTCCCAAAAAGACTTAGGGTCAAGCCCTAACTCGAATCGTTCTTCGGGTGAATAATGTTTTTGCACAAATTTTCTCGATTTTTTTTCCATCTTAATTAGAAATTCTTACTCATTTATTCTAGCACATAGCCAAAATCATAACATTTTATAATCATCCTTAGTCATAGAACGACTAATAAACAAATAACACAAAATATTATTAATAAAAACTCATTTTATTAAATAACAATCCTTACATCACAGATCTAACCCTTAATCGGTTCTAAAACTTCAAAACTCGAACCTCTATGCTAGACCGACTTAGATCTAGGTTAGATCTAGTCATTTTTCAATATTCCTGCTTGCTTTTGGTCACTCCGTAGTGCCCTGGATCTATATCTAGTGGTGAGGGGTTCCTAATTACTCATGATAAGGATTTCAACCAATTAATCACCTAATAGTTGGTTTAGGATACATAATATATATATATATATATATATATATATATATATATATTTTCATGATGAGTAGTTAACCAATTAATCCCTAGAATTACGTCAAATGCAAGTATTTTTAATGAAATAAGATTGACAGGTAATGTGAGGGTACCGATTTGAACTAAACAATACTTATAAATAGTGGATGTAATGAAGGTTTCTCCCAACAGAGTTTTAACAGATAAGTCAAAGTCTAATTTCTCCAGAGTCAAATTTAAATGTTGAGTGCAAGTAGGAGAAATAAAAGAATGGATAGAACCGGTATCAAATAAGGTATATACTTCGCTAGAGTTTATGATAAGCTTACCCATGATGACCTCGTTCGGGTTCCTTGCTTTCTGGGAGGTCACGAAAAACGCTCTCCCTTGAACTACTGATTTTGACTTGTCTGGGATGACATTTGGTGTCACCGTTCCAACTGGACTTGGCTTCCCTGTACGACAAAATCTAGTCAGGTGACCTTCTCTTCCATAATTATAACACTTTTTGGACTGCTGTGCACAGTTTGGATTGATGTGTCCCTGCCCCCCGTATTTGAAGAATATGATAGGTGGTCGTTCTCCTTCCTTAACAACGGGTGTTGGTGCTGACGTCTTTCCATCATTGTTGAATCTCCTCTTCTTAAAATGTCCACTTTTATTGTCTTGGCCATGATTACCACTGAAGTGGTTACCATTTCTGGCATGTTGATTCCCTCCACATTTGTTGTCACCGCTTCGATGACTGCTACCACTAGTATTATTATTTTACCGGTTGCTCTCCCTTGGTTGGGTTGTTTCATTATCGTGCTCCAATAACTGAGCCTTATTTACAACATCTGAATACAAACACAGTTTATGAGAGATAAGGTATTGATGTATCTCGGGTTTTAAACCTCTTAGAAACATTCGCGTTATTCTTTCCTCATTATTAACTAAGTGGGATGCAAACCAGGATAACTCGGCAAACTTGGCTTCGTACTGCGACATGGTCATATTGTTTTGCTCCAGTTTGATGAACTCTACCTCTTTCATGTGACGAATACTTTCGGGAAAGTACTTGTCGTTGAACAGTTCTTGGAACTTCTCCCAAGATATTTTGAGTGCAACAGGCTGGGTACGCTTTACAGATTCTCACCAGTAATCTGCCTCTCCTCGCAACATGGAGGTGGAAAAGGGAACCTTTTTCTCCTCGGAGCATCCCAAGACATCAAATATCTTGGTGATCTTCTGTATCCACGTCTCCGCCTTAAGTGGTTTTGGCTCTCCCAAAAAATTTGGTGGTCCTAGCTCCTTGAACTTCTTAGCGGTGACCGTCCGAGAGTTACCAGTGTTTCCACCTGTATTTTGGACAGGAGCCGCTCTCTTTTGATGTTGCATGAATTGCATAAAGCCTCTTAACATCCCATCGTTCATCATTTGATCGGTGTTGTTGTTTACATGAGGATTATTATCTTCATGTTGCACATTATCCTGGGTATTGATCTGTGGTGACTCAACGGTCTCATGTGCTCCATTGCTAATCTCAACTTTCTCGAATGTCATTTTCAAATACTGCCACAAAACAAGGGTTAATTGACATACCACATATTATCCCTATATTCTGACTGACCAATTAAATAACAAATAAACTTAGGTAGGTCATACTAGCGAAGGAATTACCCGTCTCTCCCCCCTAGATCTAGTCTCACATCTTAGCCAAGGATCATATCCCTAAGCTTTGATACCAACTGTGACTCCCCCAAAATAGGTATACATCACCCATATTACCTTTCCGTGTGTGTATCCATTTTGCACTAAACTAATTATAGGTCGGATTGGGTTATGCAACCATATTACCTTATGAAAGAAATAAACTTCAAAAACTACCTGCTTAACACATCACTCACCGCAATTGTAGATAAATCAAACATTCCAAAAATTTGATCTCAAAGAACTCTTAGGTGAGTGCATTTTATGCTCCATCTTACCCTAAGTCCATTTTTATGGGCGAGTACGTTTTACGCTCCATCTCACACTAAGTCCACTTTTATTGGCGAGTGCGTTTTATGCTCCATCGCAACCCACCACAAGATTTTTGATATATTTTTATTTCTTCCTTTTTTTATATAGGTGAGTACATTTTACGCTCTATCTCCACTAAGTATGTGTTTATGAGTGAGTGCGTTTTACGCTGCATCTCAACCCACCACATGAAAAAATTAATCAAACTTAAGTATATTGCTTCAAGTGATGTTTAAACGAGTTCTAGAGCTTATTGATATCTCCCACAAGCATTCGGTCATATAAGCCTTCTCTAAGTATACAACTAGTTCATTACAAATGGATGAGTGCTCAAAAGTAGGAGTAATAAGTAAAGCAATAACCAACAATAAGTCAATCACCCAAACTAAGCAATATTTATCCATTTTTAATGAGTTATAACCTAAACAATCATTTGCCTGATAATATATTATAGCTCAATTCAAATTAAATCAATGCTCAAGAGACAACCTATATTAGAAATGCAATTAAAACAAAAAAAAAACACAATAAAACAAAACCTATCAAAATAAAACGTAGAAGACCCCCAAACTTGGAACTGACAATGTCCTTACTAAACACAATAAAAGAATTCAATGCAAAGGACTTCCGTGATCATTTATCAGTTGTCGCCTTCCGCAACCGACGTCTACTATTTGCTAAGATATAACATAAAAAAGAAAATCTTCAAAATCTTCAAATTTCTAACTAATATGCACATATAAACAAAATACATAAAAATAACTAACATAATAACAAAATACTAGCTCAAGCACCAAATGTCATAACAAGTACCCCCAAACATAAACTAGACATTGTCCTCAGTGTTAGAAATAGGAAAAATTAAAACATAGAACTTCCCTGAGAACATAACAATCATCATCGACATCATCCTCCAAGTCGGGAGTGCCAAACTTTTTGCACGATACTCGGTACCTGAAATTAACTAACACAAAATTTTACACTTTAGGTTGCCTCCCAACAAGCGCTTCGTTTATAGTCTTCGACCCGACTTTATTTAAACAGAAAAACAAGTTTAAAATAAGATCAATTTGATTGAAATTAATATTGGTCAAGCATTAGAAAAAAAATTCCCTGGAAACGTTGCCAAAAACTTGTTGGTCGATTTCGCAATCGAGAAACAAGCACAAGTATACGCGGTCAACAAGTAATATAATGATAAGAGAGTTATCGAACCCATGAGGAATTATCTCTAATGATTAACCAAGTACTAACTTTATATTGTCTCAATCTTTTTTAAACAACTGGTTAAAGGGATAAAAACTAAAGACTACAATTACGTTGTGACGCCCCACAAAATAGGTATACATCACCCATTCTGAGTCGCCAAATACATGGTACAAAATTCAAATACAACTTAATTATACAACTGTCGTGTAAAGTACGACGAAACATAAGATGGGAGTTTCAACACGAATATTATCTTCTAGGCAATATCCAAACTCAAATTCAACATTATTACATTTATTTTCACACTATTTCACAAAATTGTGAGGTCTACTAATGCAAACATCTGGACCGTCACTCCGTTCCCCGACTAGTTCCAGCTATATTCTCATTTCCTGAAGAGAACAATGAAATCAAAGGGTGAGCTCAACTAGACCAGTAAGAAATATTATGACTAAGATAATGTAGAATAAATTATCATTATCCTTCGATAGTGTTAAACTGATAAAATATAATAGACATCAAGTTTAACTGAAGTGGAACAAGCAATCCATTAGAAGAGTCAAGTAGAACATGATATCTATTATCTTCTATGATTTAAAAGAATTTACCATCAATTTTATCGCTGAGACTCAGCTTAATAAATAATCCACATCATCGAATCAGCCCTACACTATGTCCAAGGATATTCATTAGTATCATCACCACAAATTATCCATGCACTACGTGCTAAGAATATTCATGTTTTCATCAATGGTCATGATCATGCCAACAACTGTCCATCAATGTACTACGGGCCAATAAGGACTTTTACCACATCATTTGTAACATTACGGTTATGATTATACCGAATAATCCCTGATCATAATAATACCAAGTCCATCTATGCACTACGGGCCACATATGACTTTCATAATAATATAAGCATGAGGATGATGACAATGATATAAGAATTCAATTAAATGAAAGCAGAGGATAATTTTTAAAGATTTATAATTTAATTTATCCAGAATTCAATAATGTCCAAATTGTCAACATGATACTGATTTGTGGAGTAAAATTGAAGAATAATATTGTATCAAATATGATTTGGACCGAAAAGAAATTAATTTTTATCATGAATAGTATCCCGGGTGAATAGTAATTTTGTGAATAGTACCCCCGTGAATAGTACTTCAAGAATAGTACCCCGTGAATAGTACTCTGGTATAAAAAGGTTAAAACTTATCAAGATTTCTCAGAATAATATTTCCATGAAAAGATACTGGATGAAGCGCAAATATCAAGAATATTCTACTAATTTCATGGAGTATAGAAGCTAAAACTTAACAAAAGGAGTATAGAATTCGAAATCTGAAACGAAATAATATTACTTAAATACTACAGCGTATGGAAGAAAATATTATTTTATACGAATACTGAACAAAAATAATATCGCTTACCTTGAAAAGAAGAGTATTCCAACTGGTATAGCGGAGATATTCTTGAAGAAAACTTGAATTGTTTACTACGCTCAAAGCTTCCTTAAACTCTAAAGAAATACGCTTAATATTATAGAAGAAGAATTCTCTGATTCTGGTGTGATTTTCAATTCTAACTAAGAATCCTTTTATAGGAGAATGGAATGGATACTATTTAACAATTAAAATCACTTGATCGCACAAAGATATAGAAAATCACTTAATGACGTTCTAGTTTGAAATTTTCTAAAATTTGATTTTACTATTCATTATCTTTGTGCACTAAAATATTCTAATAAAACAAAACTTTAAATATAATATAATATATTTTATTTATAATCAAATAAAATAAAACTTATATATATATATATATATATATATAATTATAACCTTGCCTTACCAAGCAAAGGCAAAACAAGACATTTACACACACACACACACATACACACACACACATATATATATATATATATATATATATATATATATACCTATATATATAAAACAAAATTATAATATATATATATATATATATATATATAATTCCCTCCCCGACACGTAAACTTCCCCCCCATTTCCAATTTTCTTCAACATGTGGCCCCACCTTTATAATATTAAATAATTTTCTACCGATTATTTTGAAAAATGGGTAAATGAGGGTTCATAAAATAAGCAAAATTTACATCAAATACTTCATAAAAATCCCCTCAGTATTTTTAACAACATTTATTCATCATTATTATAACTCGCAATATTAACAACGAGATCGTTCCCAGGAAAGAGGGGGCTTTCCAATAAAGATTTTTCCCTATTGGCGCGCAATTAGGTGACCAAACCTCTCCTCGACGGAACTTTTTAGACATTGTTAATTATGCAAATAATAATATGAATAACTTGTTATCTCAATTATTGATTTAATAATATATAAAATATTGACAATAATTGAATCAAATAACGTGAGATACTATGCAACAATTACTGTATCAATAATTGAAGAAAACTAAGTGACTTCTTACGTAAACATCATTAATCAACACTATATGCTACTATGCAACCACGCGTATTACTGTACTTTTAACACCGGGTATTTCAACAGTTAACGGTAAAACTTTCACCGTTAATTTTATAAAAAGATATTTTTGTCGTTTTCTTATTCCGACAATAATTCTATTGTGGGGTCCACCAATGATTGTCTTGCCGCATTTAATATTCCCCGCTAAAATGAATATTCCCCGACCAATCGAATATAATATAACAACTTGCGTACTTTGCAAAATTTATAAATATTACCCACAACTATAACATTATATCAAATTCACTCCTTAATATTCAAAAATGATATTTATAGAAAATTCATCTTTATTCATAAAAGTTGGGGTCTTACAACCTCCCCTTCTTATGAAATTTCACCCTCGAAATTAGGGTACATACCTGGTATGACGAAGAGGTGATGATACCTTGATCTCATTTCAGATTCTAACTCCCAGGTCATTTCCTCAACATCGTGGTTTCTCCATAAAACTTTGACTTGAGGTATAACCTTGGAGTGTAGAATATGTTCCTTCTTATCCAAGATTTTAACAGGAACCTCTTCATACGTTAAATCTTCCGCTATTTCGTCCGGTTTTAACTCAATAATGTGGTTCGGGTCTTCCACATATTTACGTAACATGGATATGTGAAAAACGTTATGAACACGAGACATACTTTGCGGTAAAGCGAGTCTATAGGTTATAGTTCCTACTCGGTCAAGGATTTCAAATGGGCCAATGAATCGAGGATTGAGCTTTCCTCTCTTTCCAAATCTCATAACTCTCTTCCATGGAGCAACACGTAACAATACATGTTCTCCAACATTGAATTCCACGTCCTTCCGATGAAGATCAACATAACTCTTTTGTCGATCTTGTGAGGTTTTAATACGTTGTCAGATCATTTGAATCTTTTTTGTTGTCATGCGTACCAATTCCGGTCCCAACAACATTGCTTCACCCACCTCGTCCCAGCATACTGGAGAATGACACTTTCTTCCATACAACGCCTCAAATGGAGCCTTACCGATACTTGCTTGATAACTGTTGTTGTAGAAAAATTTCACCAATTGTAAGAACTTGTCCCAACTTCTTTTGAAGTTAAGGACATAGAGTCTTAATAGATCCTCAAGAGTTTGAATAGTCCTCTCCGACTGTCCGTCCGTTTGAGGATGATATATCGAACTAAATAGTAAATATGTGCCCATAGCTTTTTGTAAATTAACCCAGAATCATGAAGTGAATCTTGGGTCTCGATCAGAAACTATGGATACTGGCATACCATGCAGTCTTATAATCACATTTATGTAAATACGAGCAAGACGTTCAAGTGAATAAGTTTCTCATATAGGTAAGAAATGAGCCGACTTGGTCAATCTATCAACAATGACCCAAATCGCATCTAAGCCTTGAGAAACTTTGGGAAGACCAGTAACGAAATCCATGTTAATGTGCTCCCACTTCCATTCTAGAATTTCAAGTGGTTGCAATGGACCTTTTGGCACTTGATGTTCCGCCTTGACTCGTTGACAAGTTAGACACCTTGAGATGAACTCTGCTATCTCTCTCTTCATATTGCTCCACAAAGATGTATGTTGAAGATCATGATACATTTTGGTACTCCCAGGATGGATTACAAATGGTGTGTTGTGCGCCTCCATCATGATTTTATACTTTAAATTAGGGTCGTTAGGAACATAAAGTCTGGAGTTGACTCTAAGTATTACTTCTTCATCGATTCTTGCTTCCGGGATATCACCTTCTTGCACTTTCTTCTTCATACGCATCAGCTCCAAGTCTGTAGCTTGAGCAGCTTTAACTTTATCGATTAAAGTCGGTTCTACTCGTATATTTTCCATCATCACGTGGGTCACTAGAGTCTTTAACTATATCTCCATCCTTTGCAAGTCATATAAAATGGGCCTTTGCGTTGACAATATCGCACTCGTACCCGCATATGATCTTCTACTCAATACGTCAACTACTACGTTTGCTTTTCCAGGATGGTATTGAATAGTATGATCACAGTCATTCAATAGTTTGAGCCAACGTCGTTGCCGCATGTTGAGTTCCTTTTGAGTGAAGAAATATTTGAGGCTTTTATTATCCGTATAGATCTCCACTTTCTCCCCATACAGGTAATGCCTCCAAATTTTAAGTGCAAAGACAACAACTGCCAACTCTAGATCATGAGTAGGATAATTCCTCTCATATTCTTTGAGTTGTCGAGAGGCACAGGATATGACTTTCCTATGTTTCATGAGAACACATCCTAACCCTTTGCTCAAGCATCATCATCAGATGACAAATCCTCCGAGCCAGATGGTATTGTCGAGCAGTCTTTGAAATGAGTTTTCTTAAGTTCTTGAAAACTATTCTCACATTCCTAGCTCTAATCGAATTTTGTATCTTTCGGGTTAATGAAGTTAATGGAGTAGCGATTCAAGAAAACCCTTCTACTTAATCTCCGATATAATAACAAATGCAAAACGAGAAAGCTACGTCTTTTTCTATTAATCGATTAAGTTGCTCCGACTTTATATTGCTTCAATATTTGTCTGGTCAATAGATATTCCATGACTTGATACTACGTGCCCAAGGAATGCTACTTCCTCAAGTCAGAACTCATATTTCTTTAACTTGGCATAAAGCTTGTTTTCACGAAGCTTTTGGAGTATCAGCCTCAAGTGTTACTTATGATCTTCACAGTTTTTGGAATATATGAGAATGTCATCAATAAAGACAACCAAAAAATGATCTAAATATTCCTTGAATACTCGGTTCATCATATCCATGAAGGCAGCATGAGCATTAGTCAATCCAAAAGACATGAGTAGGAATTCGTAATGCCCGTACTGAGTTCTGAAAGTAGTCTTTGGAATGTCATCAGTTTTAATCTTTAACTGATGATATCTAGAACAAAGATCGATCTTTAAAAAGAATTTGGCGCCTTGTAACTGGTCAAACAGGTCATCAATGCGAGGCAACGGGTACCTATTTTTAATGGTGACATGATTTAACTCCCGATAATCAATGCAAAGTCGCATACTCCCATCTTTCTTCTTTACGAATAGAATAGGAGCACCCCAATGAGACTTACTAGGATGAATAAAACCGATGTCTAACAACTCTTGCAGTTGGGTCTTTAAATCCTGAAGTTCAATAGGAGCCATTCGATATGGGGCTTTGGAAATGAGTTTTGTACCGGGTTCAAAGTCGATACAAAATTCAATTTCACGCTCTGGGGTAGGCCAAGAAGTTCTTCAGGAAATACGTTAGGAAATTTATTAACAATAGAAATATCATTCAAAACTGACGTATTTTTGTTTAAATCCGTGACATGAGCTAAGAAAGCTTGACATCCGTTTTTCAATAAATGAATAACTTTATGGCTTGAGACGACATTGATTGATTTAATGGTTTGGTTGCTTGAATTCGCATAATAGGTTGGTTAGGAATATGAAAGCTAACAACCTTACGAAAACAATCAATTTTTTCATGATGAGTAGTTAACTAATCAATCCCTAAAATTACGTCAAATGCAAGTGTCAGGAATAAACATGTGAATGTTATTTCTATTTATATATGATTTGATTATGATATATATGAATGAATATGTAAGTATGCTTGTATTAAGAAAAGATGTAAAGTCTTTTGATAGATAATAAAACCATGTGTACAAGGACTTAGAATGAATTAATCAAGCATGTTAGGTTGATCTACATAAGCAAAACAACTTTGTAAAGTCTTTAAAAATAAATGATGTACAAGGACTATAAACATAGAAAGATCAAGCATGTTAGGTTGATCTTATGATATAATAAATAGGCTTATCTGATCGTCGAGCACTGCACCAGAAATCGTAGTCTGCCTGAAGAGTTAAGGAGAACTCGAGAGCTGTCAAGGAAGAATCGTAGTCTGCAAGATAGTAGATCTTGAGTTCGTAGATCGCCAAGAGAGGCGAGGAAGGAGAAGAGTGTGTCGAGTAGTACTTCCTCGTAGTCAAGTCTCGCCGAGGAAGTCATATTCGTAATCGTAGAGACAAACTACCTACCACGAGCCGACCGAGTATCCGCCAAAGCCAAGTCGTAAAGCGTAGACTACACTTATAGTCGTAGAGTCTACTGATGCCGAAGCCAATTCAAGGATCGTAGACTACACTCTGAGTCGTAGAGTCTATTGATTATATGCAGATATCGTAGTCGGGAAAGATCAGATGAAGACAACAAGCATAAGGCAGAAATCGTAGAGTGTCAAGATCTGATCTCGGAGTCGTAGTGTCTGCACAGCCAAAACAGAATCGTAGAGTGCAGAACTAAGACCTCAACAGATGTGCTCACAATGCCAAAGAAGAATCGTAGAACATATACGATTATCAATGAATGAGCACTCCCAGAATATCCAAATGAATGAAGCCTCTGGTTGGCAATGCAAAGATACATCCTCTAACGCACGAGAAAATCAGATTTTTGAGAATTTAATTTTTATATGATTAAATGAATTTAATTAATTATTTATGGGAGCAAGCTAATTGAAGGTTGTTCTATGACTTAATTAAATCGAAATGTCGTAGGATTTTGTCTACGTGGTAGAATTAATGTGTTTGAATTTCCAAGACGAAAATAAAAACTTTCTGAGAAATTTTTCAAAAAACACTATTCACGCATTTCTGCTCCGGAATTATTTTTGAACTTTCGAAAAATATGTAACGATGGAATATCGAGGTAAGATAGAATATCCAATAATATTTCAGTTATGGAAAACGTAATATTTCTCTTGTGGACTTAAAACCTAATGTTTAGGGAAAGTGACTTCCGAGAAGGAATTTAAAGCGCGTACAATGAATTAAGCGATGATCGTATAATACGTAGGTATTATACAAAGTAATGAATATGAGTACGATATGGAGTAGTATATGAGTATGTATGGATAATAGTATGTCTTATATATTGACTAAGTATACGAATGAGAATATAAGATTAATACGTATAAAATACGTTATAAGGCTTTAAGCCAAAAGAAAAGAACTTGTAGGATGAGTTAAGTATTATGTTAGCCCAAGTATGGAAATGGTTAAGTCCAATGTGAATTAATAAACAAGCCCAATGTTTGTTTAATTGCAAGCCCAAAGCTTAAGCTAATCTAATTAAATCTAAGCCCAAGCTATTGTCCAATGGATTAGGAGGATCTATGGAGCAACCCATGATCACATGGGTGATCTTGGTGACCAAGAAATAAGAGTTGTGAGCAAGTGTTATGGTGGGCAAGCAAAGTGCTTATGTGTGATTAAAAAGTAGACTTAATGATGAAGTAAGTGTGATGGCCAAGTGTATGTGGTGAGCAAGTTAACTTAATCACAAAGTAATGAATAGTAAGGAGGTGGATTAAGGAGGTGGGATGGCTTGTTGACCATTATGCCTCATCTAGGATTTCCTATAAATAGGAAGCTTGCTAGCTCATTTTTCCTTGTTCAAAACACCAACCACTTATAGCTTATTTTCTTGAGAGAATAAGCACATATAAAGTTATACTTCCTTTGTTAGATATTCAAAAAGTAAGAAGAAGATTAAAGATTAACTAAGTGTTATTCAAGAGTAAGTATTCTTAAACCATGATTTCTCTTTCTCTTCCATTAGTAGAGAAGGGGGTATTTGTAGAACTAGCATGTTAAGAAATGATAAATAAAAGGGCTTAAGTCTTAATAAGTCGTATAAGTCATGAATAAGTAATTCAATCATAAATAAGTTATGAACTATAATGAAAGTAAAGAACTTATGAACTTTTAATATGTTTACATTAATGAAGTTAGTATGATAATAAGAAGTAAGAAGAATGGTTAAAAGTCATTAACCATAATGTGTCATATGAAAAGAAGACATAAGTTATAAGAAATGGAAATATAAGTATTTTTATACTTTATTAAGTTACAAACTCACCAATAACATGTAATAACTTATCATGTTTATAAGTTAATGAGTATGTATGTCAAGATGTTAGTATGAGGAATGAATCCATTTGAAACGAAGAAAAATCTTAAGTAATGAATTTTCGCCGGAATTCACACGATTAGACGACAATCGTCGAATTCGTGAAATTCTCGGAATGGAAGTCGAATTTTTTGTTTTAGCTTGGAAACATTGGTTTTCAATAGAGACAAGTCGTATTTGGCATTATAGAGTTGCGGACTTGAAAATGGCCGGATTCTGAATTAGAACGAAGAAACGAGCGTTGAACGTTCACGAACGTTTATCGTTTTTGTTAAAAATGGACTAATAGGTGGAATTTTAGCAAACGAATTCGAATAGATAAAATTCTTGCATGAACATGTAGAGTACGTGATTTGTGAATCGTAGGCTCTTGAACGAGCCAATTCGGACTTATAACGAAGAAGTTATGAGGCCGGGAATCTCACAAAGTCAAAAATCATCAAATTTTTTATGGCAGAGAGTCATGCATGCCATGCGACTCCAAGCCTAAATGATTGACGCCGTAGCGCCAAAGTGGCATGTGTCCCCTGCAAACTCGCGTCGCAGCGCGATAAGTAACAAAGGGACTAGTGCCGCAGCGCCGAGTCCGGTCTCCAAGCCCTAATGGTGACACCGCAGCGCGACATAACAAAGTAACACTGGTGCCGCAGCGCCAACCTTAAAAGCTAGACAGAAAAGAATGGTTTCAAGTAGAAGATGAAAGGAATTTTTTTAGTAACGAACTAAAGGACTTAATAAAACAATGTTAAGTCATAATTAAAACTCAAGTGTGATCACTTAGAGTTAAACAAAGTTAATTAAATGTAAACAAGAACGATGTACAATAAGTGTACATAACCAATGCTGATTAAGTGTCAATTAATAATGTAAGGACGTTAGTAAATAATTCACTTGAACCGAGTTGTAATAATGTAATAATTTCAATTAAGTTATAGAAAGGAACAAAGTTGGTAAGAACGATGTGAAAGAACGACGGAAAGCCGGAACCAATAAATAACAAATCTAATATATGATTAGATTGAGAAGAAGGGTAAGATTATTTAGGAACTATGTATGTTCATTCATGACATAATGTGGTATGTTATGTGATTATGTGTTGTAGAGACCGTAAGGACTCAAAGGGAAACGTAATTATACCTATAAGTATTACTAAAGGCAAGTTTTTCTTAACGCTTGTCTAACCTTTGTGTTAGTCAGGTTTTCAAATGATTCAAGTTATGAGATGCATGTATGGTTTTAAAGAAAGAGTCGATGCTAGTTTTAAATCGACTAGACTAATCTTGATAGATTGATTGAATTGTTTACAAGTCTTTCAATATAGAATTGCTAACGTTATCCTACGCACGAATTCAAGGTAAGCCTGAATATGAATAAATAAATGTATTTTCATCTAGTATTCGATGGACACGTGAGGTTGCCACAACTTAAACGTACACACGTTTAATGGATGTAGTGTTGATCAACATAGAGTACTATAGGCTGATCACCTAGAAGTGCTCGTAAGATATACCAGACTTACGGACTTCGTGCCAGGTTGTCCTTTTCAAAGAAATTATAAAACACTCATGGTCTTGGACCATAATTGGTGTTTTACTGAATATTGTTATGATAAAATGTTTTGAAGGAAAAAGGAATGCTATTTTGAGATATTGATAGTACTTCGTAACTACTATCCAGTTATTGAAGATATATGATACCTATGTTTCAAGCATGCTTTTAAAATGAAATTGTTGTACTAGCTGAGCTTATTATGCTCACTCTTGCTTGAACCATATGAATGCAGCTTAGACCGAATGGACCGAAGGATTCGTCAAGGATAAAGTGAAGGCTACAGCGAACTTGTAGATTACCTATGTAATAGTATAGGTTTGTAATGATAATATTTGATATTATGACAAGAACAAATGTAATGTTTATAAAGAACATGGGGAATGGTAGTATTGTTTTGGAATATATAAAAGACATATTCGTTCTTTTAAGGCATTTCAATTGAATGTTTGTGTGAACTGTAGTACCGTGGAGCACCATATGTCGGGTTGGAAGAGACCCGGATTTGGGGGCGTCACAGGTTGGTATCAAAGCATTAGGTTATAAAACTTAAGGGGGGAAGAACCTTAGGCTAATAACCTTGTTAATGAAGGAGAAGTCCAAAGAAAGTAAACTTGAGCTTTACTTAAGTCGAATGAGTTAATAAGGTATTGAGGAAACTCAGTACCAAAAGATTTAAAAGATGGAAAGTAACCCTAAATAAATTAAATGTGATTTGTGCTTATACTATTGTGTGTTATGTACTAATCAACATGTTATGTGTTATTGTAGGATGTCGATCGATAGCTTGATGTATAGAGATATACACGTGGTGAGCGAAGAGCTTGTGAACCGAGTAGAGCCTGTACCCATGCCAGTGGCGGATGTACCAATAGTGATTCTAGAGTTTGAGAGCAGAGGAGTACTTTTTCGAGGAAGACTACTCCAAGGGAGATATGGATATAATGGCATACCTTAGTATGATGAATGAGGTGGAGGAAGAAGAGAGGTAACATCGCCACTACAAGTGGTACCTACATTAGAGTTATCACCTCCAGATGCAATGGAAGCATTGTATTCTGGCGGCAGCTTGACAGAATGTGCAAATCGAGTGCAACAGTGTGAGAATCGAGAATGAAGAGATTAATTCTCTTTATGTAGCGAAGGAGTCTCTGCAGAAGCATATTTTGAGTCAGGGCATGATGAGAAGGTGCTCTTGATAAATAAGGCTAGGGATTTTAAGGAGGAGGTCGATGAGCTTCATAAAAGAATTGGGGAGAAGAACCGGAAGATAGCACGGATGTCTTACATCCATGAGAGTGCTCATAAGGATTTCAAGCTGAAAGTTGCTTGTTATTCCAATGACTCAGGACGGACTCGACATAATATTAGTCGGTATATTGTAGCGGCGATTGAGAACGAGAAACACGAGGATGCTGTTATGCATTATTAGAAGTCTAGAGTTATAAATACGTGTGTAGTGACGTAAAACCCTCTTTTATATAAAAAGGGTAGTCCTTTTGTAAATCTCAACTTTTGTGAAATTCAATTGCGGGATAGAAATGTAATAGCTGTTGGCTATGGAAAATAAGTTGTAAATAGTTTTAAACTAATGAAGAAGTATATAAATATAAAAGTTTTCATGGAAATGATTTTGTTATGAATGCGAGTTGGTATGTGGTGATTAATAACGAAGTAAGTAAATAGATAATAATGAAATTTTATTTATTTTATCGAGAAAATGCCGCCAAGAAGAAAATAACGTAATCGAGGGAAGCGGAATAACGTAATGAAAATCAATGGAGTCAAAACAACCCATGCAAGAGTTTGTTAATTTATTAATGACTACATTGAACCAAACCGGGGTTAGAGAAATCGCGGAACCTAGGGTAACTAGAACGACTACCTTTAAAGATTTTAAAAGCATAGGTCTCATTGGAGTTCAGAGGAACGACGGACCCAATAGATGCCCAGATGAGGGGTAAAAAAAGAAATAGAGAAGGCGTTTTGTTATTACAAAAAAGTAGTGGAGGCACAAAAGATTTCTTTTTCAACTTACATGATAAAAGGGAAGCCAACTTTTGGTGGGAGGCTCACTGTGGTGTGGCTAGAACAGAGGTGGTAACATGGGAATAATTCAAGAAGGTTTTCCTGAGAATTATTTCCTAAAAGTATGCAAGGTAGGATGGAAGTTAAGTTCTTAGAACTTAAACTAGGGGAAATGGTTGGTTCAAAGACACGCCAAATTCAATGAATTGGCAAGGTTTGTTCCACACTAAGTGGACGCTGAGGAGATGAAGGCTCGTAGGTATGAGCAGGGCCTAAAATTTTGGCTCTATAGTAGGATTGCGGTGTTCCAGAGGGTTTCTTATGGGACCATTCTGGAGAAGGTAATTATAGTAGAGGATGGCAGTGAGGCGTTGACTCAATACCATAAAGAGGGAAAGAATGAGAGCAATGGAGAGGGAAAACCAAGGCAGAGAATGTGAGGGGCAGTATGCCAAAATTAAAGAATTTTTAACTCCGGGAATACTGGAGTGGGACAAGGGGGTCCTAAGCGTAGGATCAGAGCGTGTAAGACATGTGGAAAGACTCATCTAGGAGTCTGTCTGAAAGGGATTAAAAAAAACAATACCTTTAAACATTAAGGTAGAGGAGGAGGAAATAACTTTCGTTGATTGTATTTGTCAAAATTGTTTCATGGATAATAAATGTAAGTAAGTGTGGGTAGATAAGTACTGTTAATGTTGAGAGAATTTGAAGAAATTCTCGGTAGGAATGAGTTAAGTAACCATAGAACTTTAATAAATTGTTAGAATAAAAGTATGAATCTCGGTTTTCTAAAAAACCCAAGGTAGTAATTTACGGTAATAAAACACCGCGACATTTTTGATGTAAACCTCGACGCAAGTTAGGAGGATGTTAAGGAAGAAGATGAGTCGTCATTGTATATAGACTATCGTAGGAGGAATAAGTTAGCGGTTAAGTATAAATACCCATGGCCCAGGATCGATGATTTATTTGATCGGTTGAAAGGGCAAAAAGAATTTTTTAGATAGATTTGCGTACGGGGAATAGTCGGTTGAGAGTAAGGAAGAATGAGGAGTTACCTAAAATGACGTTCAGAACTTGTTATTGTTATGACAAGTTTCTGGTTATGTCATTTGGGTTGACTAATGTGAGGAAGTTAGACTTTTCGTAAGGGGTGCCGAGCAAGTCGGTGATAAACAGATAGATTCCCATGTGAGGTTTTATGGTTGAAAGTACCATTAGCGTCACAGAGTGTTTAAATAATATTTGGACGAGTGGGTTGTAATGATCATTGGTGATATTCTAGTCTATTGTAAGACGTTAGAATATCACGTTGAACATTTGAAGATAGTGTGAGAAGCACTACGGAGGGAGAAGTTGGATATGGAATTCACTACGTGTGAATTGTAGCTTAAGAGATAGACAGTTTTGTTATTAGGAAGTATGTTGGGAATGAGAAGTGAGAAAATAGTTTTCAGGAACTAAAAGGAAGGTTAAGTGAGGAACCTGTATTATCCTTATCAAATGATACGATGAATTTTGTAGTGTATCTCGATGTTTCGCAAAAATAACGAGATTATGTACTCATGAAGCATGGAAAGGTCATTGTGTATGCATCATGCCAGTTAAAGGATTATGAGGAGGTCTATCCTACTTATGATCTAGACTTGGCAGCTATAGTATTTGAATTAAAAATCTAAAGATAATATTTATACAGAGAGAAGTGTGAGATATACACGGACTTTAAGAGTCAGAAATATATCTCCACACGGAAGGAGTTGAATATGCGGTAGAGAGAGGACTGTGATATTTTATATCATTATGGAAGGTAAATGTAGAAGCCAACGCGTTAAGTAGGAATGGAAGGAAAAACTATCGATATTAACGACTCAGATTGAGTTAATAACGAAAATGGCGAGAAAGGAGTTAGAAGTTAAATTACGGAATGAAGGGGTAGAAATGTTATTCATAACGTAGACTCAATCCATGATAATGGAACGAGTTAATTAAATACGACTAGGTAACAAGGAGTACCAAAGAAATGAAGAAGAAGAGCGAGGATAAATAGAAGACTAAGTATAGTCTTGTTTTGAAAGAGGAATTTGAGTTCCAAATAACTATAAAAGAAGAACTAATAAAAGGAAGATAGCGTAATATATGGGTAAGTGTTTAACTTCCAACTCAATTTGTTGATAGGAAGTGATAAGTCATGTGAGATAAAATAATACCTTCGGTAAAGGTGAATGTAAGAACTATAATGTCGAAGAAGCATTGTGGAAACTCAGAATTAAATTGAAGAAATTTTTTCTCATTTGTGTAGTTAAGTATAGCGAGATTCTCGGGGATGTAATCCTTATATGGAGGGAAGAATGTAACGCCATGAGAAAAATTGGATTTTGAGAATTAAATTTTTATTTGATTAAATGAATTTAATTAATTATTTATGGGATCAAGCTAATTGAAGGTCGTTCATGACTTAAACAAATCGGAATGTCGAGGATTTTGGCTACGTGGTAGAATTAAAGTGTTTGAATTTCCAAGACGAAAATAAAAGCTTTAGAATTTTTTTCCAAAAAACACTATTCACGCATTTCGCCGGAATTATTTTTTGAACTTCCAAAAAAAAAACGTAATGATATAATATCAAGGTAAGATGGAATATCCAATAATATTTTAGTTATGGAAAACGTAATATTTCGTGCATGTGGACTTAAAACCTAATGTTTAGGAGAAACCGATTTCGAGAAGGAATTTAAAATGCGTTAATGAATTAGCGATAATCGTATAATACGTAGGTATTATACGAAGTAATGAATATGACTACGATACGGAGTAGTATATGAGTATGTATAGATAATGGTATGTCGTATATATTGACTAAGTATACGAATGAGACGAGATTAATACGTATAAAATACGTTATAAGGCTTTAAGCCAAAAGAAATGAACTTGTAAGATGTGTTAAGTATTATGTTAGCCCAAGTATGGAAATGGTTAAGTCCAATGTGAATTAATAAACAAGCCAAATGTTTGTTTAATTGCAAGCCCAAAGCTTAAGCTAATCTAATTAAATCTAAGCCCAAGCTATGGTCCAATGGATTAGGAGGATCTTTGGAGCAACCCATGATCACATGGGTGATCTTGGTGACCAAGAAATAAGAGTGGTGAGCAAGTGTTGTGGTGGGCAAGCAAAGTGCTTATGTGTGATTAACAAGTAGACTTAATGATTAAGTAAGTGTGATGGCCAAGTGTATGTGGTGAGCAAGTTAACTTAATCACAAAGTAATGAATAGTAAGGAGGTGGATTAAGGAGGTGGGATGGCTTGTTGACCATTATGCCCTCATCTAGGATTTCCTATAAATAGGAAGCTTGCTAGCTCATTTGTTCCTTGTTCAAAACACCAACCACTTATAGGTTATTTGCTTGAGAGAATAAGTACATATAAAGTTAGACATCCTTTTTTAGATATTCAAGAAGCAAGAAGAAGATTAAGGATTAGCAAGTTTTATTCAAGAGTAAGTATTCTTAAACCATGATTCTCTTTCTCTTCCATTAGTAGAGAAGGGGGGGTATTGGTAGAACTAGCATGCTAAGGAATGATAAATAAAAGAGCTTAAGTATTAATAAGCCGTACATGTCATGAATAAGTAATTTAATCATAAATAAGTTATGAACTTATAATGAAACAAACACTTATGAACTTTTCACATGTTTACATTAATGAAGTTAGTATGATAATAAGAAGTAAGAAGAATGGTTAAAAGTCATTAACCATAATGTGTCATATGAAAAGAAGACATAAGTTATGAGAAATGGAAACATAAGTATTTTTATACTTTATTAAGTTACAAACTCACCAAGAACACGTAATAACTTATCATGTTTATAATTTAATGAAGTTTGAATGTCAAGATGTTAGTATGTTGGAATGAATCCATTTGAAACTAAGAAAATTCTTAAATAACAAAGTTTCTCCTAATTCACACGATTATTATACGACAATCGTAGAATTCGTGAAATTCTCAAAATGGAAGTGGAATTTTGTGTTTGAGCTTGGAAACATTGGTTTTCAATGGAGACAAGTCGTATTTGGCATTATAGAATTGTGAACTCAAAAATGGCCGGATTCTGACTTAGAACGAAGAAACGAGCGTTGAACGTTCACGAACATTTATCGTTTTTGTTAAAAATGGACTAATAAGTGGAATCTTAGCAAACAAAGTCGAATAGATAAAATTCTTTCATGAACACGTAGAGTACGTGATTTGTGAACCGTAGGATCTTGAACGAGCCAATTCGGACTTATAACAAAGAAGTTACGAGGTCGGGAATTTCACAAAGTCAAAAATCTGTTAAATTTATTTCTGGCACAGATTCCGCGCCGCGGCGCGATTCCAAGCCTAAATGATCGGCGCCGCAGTGGAACAAGTAACAAAGGGACTCGCACTGCAGCGCCGAGTCCGGTCTCTAAGCCCTACTAGTGATGCAAGCCACGCAAGATAATAAAGTAACATTTCTTGCAGCACAAATTTTAAAAGCTAGACATAAAAGAATGGTTTCAAGTAGAAGATGAAGGGAAATTGTTTAGTAACGAACTAAAGGACTTAATAAAACATTGTTAAGTCATAATTAAAACTCAAGTGTGATGACTTAGAGTTAAACAAAGTTAATTGAATGTAAACAAGAACGGTGTACAATAAGTGTACATAACCAATGCCGATTAAGTGTCAATTAATAACGTGAGGACGTTAGTAAGCCGTGAGGAAGGATAATTCACTCGAACCTAGTTGTAATAATGTAATAATTTCAATTAAGTTATAGAAAGGAATGAAGTTGGTAAGAACGATGTGAAAGAAGGACGGAAAGCCGAAACTAATAAATAACAAATCTAATATATGATTAGATTGAGAAGAAGGGTAAGATTCTTTAGGAACTATGTATGTTCATTCATGACCTAATGTGGTATGTTATGTGATTATGTGTTGTAGAGACTGTAAGGACTCAAAGGGAAATGTAGTTATACTGTAGCAGACGCTGAAGGCAAGTTTTTCTTAAACGTTTATCTAACCTTCGTGTTAGCCAGGTTTTCAAATGATTCAAGTTATGAGATACATGTATGGTTTTAAAGAAAGAGTCGATGCGCTTTTAACTCATTTAGACTAATCTTGATAGATTGATTGAATTGTTTACAAGTCTTTCAATATAGAATTGTTATTACGGCTCTGCACTCAATTGTTTGGTACGGATTCAAGGTAAGCTGAATATGAATAAACAAATGTATTATTCATCGAGTATTCGATGGGCACGTGAGGTTAATCACCTAGAAGTGCTCGTAAGATATGCCGGACTTACAGACTTCGTGTCGGGTTGTCCTTTTCAAAGAAATTATAAAACACTCATGGTCTTGGACCATAATTGGTGTTTTACTGAATATTGTTATGATAAAATGTTTTGAAGGAAAAAGGAACGCTATTTTGAGATATTGATAGTACTTCGTAACTACTATCCAGTTATTGTAGATATATGATTCCTATGTTATGCTCACTCTTGCTTGAACCATATGAATGCAGCTTAGACCGGATGGACCGAAGGATTCGTCAAGTATAAAGTGAAGGCTAAAGCGAACTTGTAGATTACCTATGTAATAGTATAGGTTTGTAATGATAATATTTGATATTATGACAAGAACAAATGTAATGGTTATAAAGAACCTGGGGAATAGTAGTATTGTTTTGGAATATATATATATATATATATATATATATATATATATATATATATAAGACATATTCGTTCTTTTGAGGCATTTCAATTGAATGTTTGTGTGAACTGTAGCACCGTGGAGCACCATATGTCGGGTTGGATGTAAGACCCCAACTTTTATAAATAAAAATGAATTTTCTATAAATATCATTTTTGAATATTATGGAATGAATTTGATATAATGTTATAGTTGTGGGTAATATTTATAAATTTTGCAAAGTACGCAAGTTGTTATATAATATTCGATTGGTCGGGAAATATTCGTTTTAACATGGAATATTCGTACAACGACACAATCATTGGTGGACCCCATAACGAAATTATTGTCGGATTGAGAAAACGACAAAAATACTTTATGAAAATAACGGCGGAAGTTTTACCGTTAACTGTTGAAACACCCGGTGTTAAAAGTACAGTAAAACGCATAGTTGCGTAGTTGCACAATAACACACGATATTGATTATTGATGCTTACATGAGAGGGCACTCAGTTTTGTTCAATTATTGTTACAGTAATTGCTGCATAATATCTCACGTTATTTGATTCAATTATTGTTAATATTTTATAATCAATAATTGAGATGACAAAGTTATTAATATTATTATTTGCAATATTAACGATGTCTAGAAGTTCTGTCAAGGAGAGGTTTGGTCACCTAATTGCGCGCTTAATGGGGAGAAATCCTTATTGGAAAGCCCCCTCTTTCCTGGGAACAACCTGGTCGATTAATATTGTGAATTATAATAATGATGATGAGTTTTGTTTTATTAGTATTATTAATGTAATAAAACAGAAAAGCTTTGTATATAAAACATAATACTTTTATAAAGTTATTCGTTTTATTAGACTATAAATAGAATATATAATATTCTATTATGCATAGTGTTTTCATATAAAATTTTTTTATATAAAAGCAGAAAACTTTTATAAAGTTATTTGTTTTATTAGACAATAATTAGAATATATTATATTTTATTATGCATAGTGTTTATAGTGCCTACATAATGTTTTGCATAGTAAAATCTTTTATATATAAAATGTAATACTTTTATAAAGTTATTTGTTTTATTAGATTTTAAATAATATATATATATATATATATATATTTAGAATATATTATATTTTATTGCATAGTGCATCATAGTATCCTTTCTATTTTCCTATAAATAGGATGCTTAGTTAGAATTGAAAACCACACCAGAAGTTCAGAGAATTCTTCTATAATCTTGAGCGTATTTCTTTAGAGTTTTAAGAAGCTTTGAGCGTAGTGTAAGTTTTCTTCAAGAATATCCTCGCCCTACCAGTCGGAATACTATTCTTTTATGGTAAGGGATATTATTTGGTGTACTCGTAATGGGTATTCTTCCTTTCTTATTCATGAAGAGAACTTCTGTTATTCCATTCTTTATTATTCATTGGAATAACTTTGTATGTTGAGCTACCCTATACTTGGTGAAATTCTTCTGTTATTCCATTTTTATTATTCTGTTGGAATATCTTGTCTGTGCTTTACGTATGACATGGTTCCATTATTTATCATTCTGTTGGAACATCATGTCTGTGCTTTACGCAAGACCTGGTTCCGTTAATTATTATTCTGTTGGAATATCCTGTATATGCGTTTACGCATGACCTGGTTCTATTATTTATTATTTTGTTGGAATATCATGTCTGTGCGTTTACGCATGACCTGGTTTCGTTATTTATTATTCTGTTAGAATAACATGTCTGTGCGGTCTATCGCATGCCTGGTGATTTCTTTTGTTATTCCATTCCTTATTATACTCAGTTGGTTAAAGTTTTGACTTCTATACTCTATGAAATTAGTGGAATATCCTTGATATTTGCGCTTCATCCAGTATCTTTTCATGGAAATATTCCTCTGAGCAATCTTGAATTTTACTCCACAAAGCAGTATCATGTTGACAATTTGGACGTTATTGAGTTCATGATAAATTAACTTATAAATCTTTAAAATTTATTCTTGAACTTGTTTTATTGAATTGTCATCATCCTCATGTTTATAATATGTTGAAAGTCATTTGTGGCCTGTAGTGCATAGATGGACTTGGTATGATTATGACCAGAGATTATTCGGTATAATCATGACCGTAGTGTTACAAATGATGCGGTAAAAATCCTCATTGGTCGTAGTGCATTGAAGGACAGTTGTTGGCATGATCATGACCATTGATGAATACATGAATATCCTTTGCTCGTAGTGCGTGGATAATTTGTGGTCGTGATACTAATGAATATCCTTGGTCGTAGTACAGGGATGATGTGGATTATTTATTAAGCTGAGTCTCAGCGATAAAAGTAATGAAAAACCTTTTAGATCATAGAAGATAGTAGATTTTATTCTCTACTTGACTCTTCTAATGGATTGCTTGTTCCCCTGCAGTTAAACTTGATGTTTGTTATATTTTATCAGTTTAACACTGTTGAAGGCTAATGATAATTTATTCTGCATTATCTTAGTCATAATATTTCTTACTGGGCTAGTTGAGCTCACCCTTTTGCTTTCATTGTTCTCTTGTGAAATGAGAACGAAAGCGAGGGACTAATGGGGAAGAGGAGTGACGGTCCAGATGATAACATTAGTAGTCCTCACTATTTTGTGAAATAGTGTGATAAAAAATGTAATGAGGACCCCATTGAGTTTGTATATTGTCTAGATGACAATATTTATATTAAAACTCACAGCATATGTTTAGTCGTATTTTACACGACTGTTGTACAATTAAGTTGTATTTGAATTTTGTACCATGTATTTGGCGACTCAAGATGGGTGATGTATACCTATTTTGGGGCGTCACATTGGAAGAGACCCGAATTTGGGGGCGTCACACATCCCATCATAAAGAAAACCAGAGAGCACTCAACGAATGACATGCAAGCTAATAGAAGATCTAAGCACCAACCCAATCAGCATCCAGATTGAGTTGTGAAGCCATTCAAGATGTAGTCTTCCACAAGGAGATCAGAAGAAGACTTCAGTAACTGACTAAGGAAAGTCAGCAAGTGCAGTTGCTATCAAATAGACATAAGATGATGATCTTGGAAGCAATTAGGATCGTAGTGTTTGCCAAATAAAGAAAGAACTGATGAAGTATATACAGAGATACTGGACAGCTTCTGAAGAACAAGGCTAAAGTGATTAAGCATTGGGTCAGTCCATTGATGATAAGTGAATGGGAGATCACAAGGAAAAAGCGAGCTGGACACGCCACAAATCTGAAGTGTCTTGCTATTCAGAAGGGGCCAGAGCAAAGAAGTCAAGTCATTAGTATCTAAGAACTATTGAGGCAAACAGAAGTGTTGAAGCACTGCACAAAAGATGGAAGAGGTGTTCTACATTGAAGATCCAATCAACACTCTTCAAGATCGTAGTGTTGTCTCTACCAGTCAACATGACACTACGATCAGGTCCTTGAAGACATGCATCAGAATCGTAGAGTTCGAATAGCTGAAGACTGAAGCATTGGCAATGGTTCAATCTGAAGGGTAATATTCAGACTAGTGCTTATTGAGAGCATCGATGCAAAAGGACAACCTCTGATTGAAATCAGAAGGAGGAAATAAAGTCTTCGACCTGCCCAAGACATTAAAGTGATATATTTAACAGGGTAGGTGAAAGAGTAGACTGCAGTATCAGAAAGTAAGAAAAAGTTGTTATATCACATTTGCAGTCTGCACCAAGCAACTCGAGATCTGTGAAGCATTTCAAAGAACTCTCAATGGCTACTTTCCAACGGAAGGATTGGGAAGGAGTATAAATCAACAAGAACTTCAAAGATCAAAGGTTGCTGGGGTTGCCGAGTTTGGAGTAACAGTGGAGTGGTCTAAACCATATGAAATAGTGAGTCTGAAAGCTCACTCTACGATCCACCAAGAACACTTAGAGACAGACAAAGAAAGAAGTAGAAGTGATAGTTCTACTACATGAAGAGTGTTCTGAACTACCGAGAGAAAGAAGAGTGTCATGTCATCTTGGTGTCCATCATGGGAAGACTCTAAGTACCATATAGAAGAGCTCACAATCATCTTAGCAAGTCCATCATAAGAAGGCATCAAGTATCAAGAAAGGAGATCACAAACGTCATCATGGTGGCAAATATGAGAAAGTTTCTAAGTACCTAGTAGAAGAGCTTACATTCATCTTAGAAACACATCATGTGCAACCATCATGTATCAAGAGGAATGATCTTCAAAGAAGTCATCAAGGGATCATCCGAAGTGGTTGAGTAACTAAAGAAGCTGAGCATCATGTAACACTCAACTGCACTTCAAGGGTGATCACACCAAGATGCTAAGTACAGAAGATGTTCAGAGCATGAAGACATCTTAGCAGCTCAGTACCAACTCCAACAAACAAACAAACAACTCAACAAGAAGCCAGGTCCCGAGGGGTCCTTGTCCGGAGGGACTAAATGAAGTTCCAAGCCTGCTGGGCTTGAAGAGTTCCTAGGGAACTAGAGAAGTTCCAAGGCCATCGGCCTTGAAGAGTTCTTAGTGAATCAAGTCCCAAGGTCGAGGCTGCCGGCCTTGAAGGAATCTTAGTGATTAGAGTGCCGCCTTCCTTAGTGGAAATCTCATTCTTTGAAAGCGTAAGAGTGGATTAGGAGCTTGAGTCTATGAACCACTTAAAACCCCTTGTGTCTTTTACATTATGTCATTTACAGTATGTCTATTAACTTCTATAACTGCTATATAGGTTTTAACTTCTTACAACCAAACTAACTCTACGAACAATGTATGTATGATTATGAATATATCAATGAAGGGGATCTTTTACTTATTCCGCTGTGCTTGAAAAGATTCTTATGTTTGTCATATGCTAATTTAATAACAATACAAAATAAAAGAGAAAAGTATTCGAAATTAAAAAGGATCTATTCAACCCCCCCCCCTTTCTAGATCTATTGTGCCTATTGGGAACTAACAAGAATTATTTTTAATGAAATAAGATTGACAGGTAATGTGAGGGTACCGATTTGAACCAAACAAAACTTATAAACAGTGGATGTAATGAAGGTTTCTCCCAACGGAGTTTCAACAGATAAGTCAAAGTCTAATTTCTCTGGAGTCAAATTTAAACGTTGAGTGCAAGTCGGAGAAATAAAAAAAATGGGTAGAACAGGTATCAAATAAGGTATATACTTCGCTAGAATTTATGATAAGCTTACCTGTGATGACCTCGTTTGGGTTCCTTGCTTTCTGGGAGGTCACGACAAACGCTCTCCCTTGAACTACTGATTTTGACTTGTCTGGGACGGTATTTAGTGTCACCGTTCCAACTGGACTTGGCTTCCCTGTACGAAAAAATCTAGCTAGGTGACCTTCTCCTCCACAATTATAACACTTTTTGGACTGATGTGTCCCTCCCCTCTGCATTTGAAGCATATGGTAGGTGGTCGTTCTCCTTCCTTAATAATAGGTGTTGGTGCTGACGTCTTTCCATCATTGTTGAATCTCCTCTTCTTGAAGTGTCCACTTTTATTGTCTTGGCCATAATTACCACCAAAGGGGTTACCATTTCTGGCATGTTGATTCCCTCCACGTTTGTTATCACCGCTTCGATGACTGCTACCACTGGTATTATCATTTTGCCGGCTGCTCTCCCTTGGTTGGGTTGTCTCATTATCGCGCTCCAATAACTGAGCCATATTTACAACATCTAAATACAAACACAGTTTGTGAGAGATAAGGTATTGACGTATCTCGGGTTTCAAACCTCTTAGAAACATCCGTGTCATTCTCTCCTCATTATTAACTAAGTGGGACGATAAACCGGATAACTCAAAGCAAACTTGGCTTTCGCATCTTTGCATACTGGTCATATTGTTTTGTTCCAGTTTAATGAACTCTACTTCTTTAATGTGACGAATACTTTCGGGAAAGTACTTGTCGTTGAACAGTTCTTGGAACTTCTCCCAAGACATTTTAAGTGCAGCAGGGTGGATACGCTTTACAGATTCCCACCAGTAATCTGCCTCTCCTCGCAACATGGAGGTGGAAAAGGGAACCTTTTTCTCCTCGGAGCATCCCAAGACATCAAATATCTTGGTGATCTGCTTTATCCACGTCTCCGCCTTAAGTGGTTTTGTCTCTCCCAAAAACTTCGGTGGTCCTAGCTCCTTGAACTGCTTAGCGGTGACCGTCTGAGAGTTGCCAGTGTTTCCACCTGCATTTTAGATAGGAGCCGCTCTCGTTTTATGTTGCATGAATTGCATAAAGCCTCTGAACATCCCATTGTTCATCATTTGATCGGTGTTGTTGTTTACCTGAGGATTATTATCTTCCCTGCTGCATTATTATCCCGGTATTGATCTGTGGTGACTCAACGGTCACCTGTGCACCATTGTTATTCTCAACTTTCTCGGATGTCATTTTCAAATACTACCACAAAACAAGGGTTAATTGACACACCACATATTATCCCTATATTCTGACCGGCCAATTAAATAACAAATAAACTTAGGTAGGTCATACTAGCGAAGGAATTACCCGTCTCTCCCCCTAGTTCTAGTCTCACATCTTAGCTAGGGATCATATCTTTAAGCTTTGATACCAACTGTGACTCCCCCAAAATAGGTATACATCACCCATATTACCTTTCCGTGTGTGTATCCATTTGCACTAAACTAATTATAGGTCGGATTGGCTTATGCAACCGTATTACCTTATGAAAGAAATAAACTTCAAAAACTACATGCTTAACACATCACTCACCACAATTGTAGATAAATCAAACATTCCAAAAATTTGAGATCAAAGGACTCTTAGGTGAGTGCATTTTATGCTCCATCTTACCCTAAGTCCGTTTTTATGGGCGAGTGTGTTTTACGCTCCATCTCACACTAAGTCCACTTTTATAGGCGAGTGCGTTTTACGCTCCATCGCAACCTACCGCAAGACTTTTGATATATTTTTATTTCTTCCTTTTTTATATAGGTGAGTGCGTTTTACGCTCTATCTCCACTAAGTATATGTTTATGAGTGAGTGCGTTTTACGCTGCATCTCAACCCATCACATGAAAAAATTAATCAAACTTAAGTATATTCCTTCAAGTGATGTTTAAACGAGATCTAGAGCTTATTGATATCTCCCACAAGCATCCGGTCATATAAGCCTTCTCTAAGTATACAACTAGTTCATTACAAATGGATGAGTTCTCAAAAGTAGGAGTCATAAGTAAAGCAATAACCAACAATAAGTCAATCACCCAAACTAAGCAATATTTATCCATTTTTCATGAGTTATAACCTTAACAATCATTTGCCTGATAATATATTATAGCTCAATTCAAATTAAATCAATGCTCAAGAGACAACCTATATTAGAAATGCAATTAAACCAAAAAAACACAATAAAACAAAACATATCAAAAACAAAATGTAGAAGACCCCCAAACTTGAAACTGACAATGTCCTTACTAAACGCAATAAAAGAATTTAATGCAAAGGACTTCCGTGATCATTTATCAGTTGTCGCCTTTCGCAACCGACGTCTACTATTTGCTAAGATATAACATAAAAAAGAAAATCTTCAAAATCTTCAAATTTCTAACTAATATGCACATATAAACAAAATACATCAAAATAACTAACATAATAACAAAATAATAGCTCAAGCTCTAAATGTCATAACAAGTACCCCCAAACATAAACTAGACATTGTCCTCAGTGTTAGAAATAGGAAAAATTAAAACATAGAACTTCCCTGAGAACATAACAATCATCATCGACATCATCCTCCAAGTCGGGAGGGCCAAACTTGTTACACGATACTCGGTACCTGAAATTAACTAACACAAAACTTTACACTTTGGGTTGCCTCCCAACAAGCGCTTCGTTTATAGTCTTCGACCCGACTTTATTTAAACAGAAAAACAAGTTTAAAAAAAGATCAATTCGATTGAAATTAATATTGGTCAAGCATTAGAAAAATAATTCCCTGGCAACGTCGCAAAAAACTTGTTGGTCGATTTCGTAATCGATAAACACGCGCAAGTTTACGCTGTCAACAAGTAATATAATGATAAAAGAATTGTCGAACCCACGAGGAATTATCTCTAATGATTAACCAAGTACTAACTTTATATTGTCTCAATCTTTTTTAAACAACTAGTTGAAGGGATAAAAACTAAAGACTACAATTACGCTGTGACGCCCCCAAAATAGGTATACATCACCCATTCCGAGTCGCCAAATATATGGTATAGAATTCAAATACAATTTAATTATACAATTGTCGTGTAAAGTACGATGAAACATATGTTGGGAGTTTCAACACGAATATTATATTCTAGACAATATCCAAACTCAAATTCAACATTATTATATTTATTTTCACACTATTTCACAAAATAGTGAGGGACTACTAATGCAAACATCACGGATAATCACACTCGCTCCCCGACTAGTTCCGACTATATTCTCATTTCTCAAGAGAACAATGAAATCAAAGGGTGAGCTCAACTAGACCAAGAAGAAATATTATGACTAAGATAATGCGTAATAAATTATTGTTAGCCTTCGACGAGTTGTTAAACTAATAAAATACAATAGACATCAAGTTTAGTGCGATTGGAACAAGCAATCCATTAGAAGAGTCAAGTAGAGCATGATATCTACTATCTTCTATGATTTAAAAGAATTTACCATCAATTTTATCATTTGAGACTCAAATTTTAATAAATAATCCACATCATCGAATCACCCCTGCACTACGTCCAAGGATATTCATTAGTATCACGACCACAAATTATCCATGCACTACGGGCCAAGGATATACGTTTTTTCATCAATGGTCATGATCATGCCAACAACTGTCCATCAATGCACTATGGGCCAATGATGACTTTTACCACATCATTTGTAACATTACGGTCATGATTATACCGAATAATCCCTGGTCATAATCATACCAAGTCCATCTATGCACTACGGGCCACATATGACTTTCATAATAATATAAGCATGAGGATGATGACAATGATATAAGAATTCAATTAAATGAAGGTAGAGGATAAATTTTTAAGATTTATAATTTAATTTATCCAGAATTCAATAATGTCCAAATTGTCAACATGATACTTCTTTGTGGAGTAAAATTCAAGAATAATATTGTATGAAAAATGATTTGGACCGAAAAGAAATCATTTTTTGTCATGAATAGTATCCCAGGTGAATAGTAATTTAGTGAATAGTACCCCGTGAATAGTACTTTGGGAATAGTACTCCGTGAATAGTACTCCGACATAAAACGGTTAAAACTTATCAAGAATGCTCAGAATAATATTTTCATGAAAAGATACTGGATGAAGCGAAAATATCAAGGATATTCTACTAATTTCATGGAGTATAGAAGCCAAAAACTTAACAAAATAAGTATAGAATTCGAAATCTGAATATACGAATACTGAACACAAATAATATCCCTTACCTTGAAAAGAAGAGTATTCCAACTAGTATAGCGGGGATATTCTTGAAGAAAACTTGAATTGTTTACTACGCTCAAAGCTTCCTTAAACTCTAAAGAAATACGCTCAATATTATAGAAGAAGAATTCTCTGATTTTGGTGTGATTTTCAATTCTAACTAAGCATCCTATTTATAGGAGAATGGAAAGGATACTATCTAAAATTGGCCATGAAGTGACTGCTACGCAAATGGCAGTTGGTCGTTTCTAGAATTAACACTCGTTAGGAAAATAGTTATAGCTCCTGCATATGAACTATGATTGAGGCGATTAAAGATGATTCGAAAAGAGGAGACGTTGATCTACAACTTTAATTCTTGGAGTTTGGACAGATAATGGTCGGATCATAGCAAAAAATGGGCTTCACGGGACTGCTATGTCAATGGCAAACTGAAAATGCGAATTTGGCAATTCCAACCATCGACCACAAATGACATTCCATCTAATTCCTACAGAAAAAAGTAAAAACACATAAAACTAATATAAAAATACATAAAAGCAATATAAAACTACATTACACAATAGTACAATGAAAACACATAAAAACCAAACAAACTAGCTTAGGATTTGTTAATTATCAAACTCAAAAGTACCTAATTTGTGTATATAAAACACACTCATCATCGACCTCTATTAGATATTGGGCGGCTGAGCCCCATTTCCTTGTACTTTTTTATTTTTTAGTTGTATACAGTGATGATGTATTTAATGTTTATGATGTTATATTTAGGACTGTATATATAATGTTTTCTATTCTTTGCATCATATTGTCATTTATCATCTTTATTTATCATGATGTGTGCATTATGTCATGGATATGCATTCACATTGGTGAGTTTAGCATTGACCCCTGGATGGTCTTATGATATGGTTCTACAGATGTCTTCATCTATTGTCAGTCAGATTGAGCATATCCCATCCATACTGATAGCCTTTTCTCTAAGATCATGGTATGATAGTTTGTCTCCCACAGATCGGGTGACAGTTGATCAGTTATTGAGGCATTTTATGACCCTTCTGAGGTTTCATGTTGGTTGATTTCGCAATTGATAAAACACGCACAAACTGTGACGCCCCCAAAATAGGTATACAACACCCATTCTGAGTCGCCAAAATACATGGTATAGAAAGCAAACTACAACTTTGATAATACAGATGTCGTGTAGAATACGACAATACAATCTGTGAGTTTAAATACAAATATTGTCTTTACAGACAATATACACACCCAAATAAGTCCTCATTAATTATTCATACACTATTTTACGTAAATAGTGAGGACAATTTAAAACATCTTCCTAGAACCATCACTCCATACCCCGACTCGATCCTGCTATGTTCTCACCTCCTGAGAAGAAAAATGGAACAAAAAGGAAAAGGGTGAGCTCAACTAGCCCAGTAAAGAATATTATGACTAAGATAATATACAAAAAATTATCGTTAGTCTTCAACAGGGAAGAATCTAATAGAATACAATAGACAACAAGTTTTAGATCAACAAATGCAATGAAGAACTAAAGAATCCATTAGAAGAGTCACGTAGAAAGAATTCTACCGCCTTCTAAGGTTTAAAAGTCCATCATCAATATTTTATCCCCGTAATAACAATCAATATACATCTTTAATCATCTTTGCACTACAGCCAAAGATATTCATTTATATCACCAATTGGTCATGTTCATCTCAACACTGTTCATCTTTGCACTACTGGTGCCAAAGATATTCATCGATTAATCGCTCATCTTTGCACTACTGGGCCAAAGATATTCATTTATATCACCATTTAGGAACCGAGGATGATGAAAAACATTCTTAAAGAAACGAATCCGGTGAAACAAAATGACAAGGATTAAGGATTAAGGATTCAGTACTTTTGTTTTACCCATGTCCAAAAATACTTGAAAATAATCATATTGGTGTAAAATTCAAGAATGATCAAAACATGGATACAATCAAAGATAGTATCCAAAATAGATATTTTGGGCAAAAAAGAAAAAATTTTATTTTTCTATTGAATAAAGGCAGATTCGTGAATAGTGTCAGATATCGTGAATAGTCCGAGTATCGTGAATAGTAACCCCACACAACAAGTTCCAAATTTGATAAAAAGTTCACCAATACTTGGCATAATGATATTGAAGAAAAATATCATTTAAGAAGAAAATAATACCCTTACCTCAAAATAACCGTAGATTTTACATTCGAATTTAGATATAGTCTTGTGAAACCCCAGACCAGATAAAGCAACACTCAAAGTATACTCACAAGAAATACCGATAATTTAGAGAGAGAAAGAGAGAAAACTTAGTTTTCGGTGTGATTTTCAATTCTAACTTTAGCCTCTATTTATAGGAAAATGCTTTAGAACATGAAAAGGAGACTAAAATAATAAATTAATATTATTTATAAACCAATTTCTACGCATGCTTTAACCCCCTCAATGCTGAAAATTTCAGAAACCCATGTGCATTCAACACCCACCAAAAAGTGGGTCCCACCATAATTAATAAAAAAATTATTTTATTTTTCAGAACTTCAATAATTCATAGAAAATAGCCCGTTTATCAGAAAAATTTGAAACTCGCGACTTTCCATGGGAAATCCCATTCTCTACAACTTTGCGTAAGAAATTTTTCCAAATTCCAAACAAAATTGACCAAATCCACAAAAGCAAGCGATTTTATGATCTATAATCAATTTTCGGTCCAAAAATTGTGTCCACCCACAACACACAAAACATGTGTTAAACATTTAATGTCACAAAATACTCTACCTCCTCATATACTCATATATCCCACATTCATTGTAAAATATCACCATTAATATATTATCAAAATAATATATTTAAATGAATTATTTTATCAGAAAAAGATAAAATATTAATTTTCAACAATTGTCACATTAAAAATTTTCTCCATCTATATCCACATAAAATAAATATTTTCTTTATCATAATAATCAATAATTAATTATTCAAAAATAATATTACGTAATCACAAGATCGACAACCGTGCCGTCCTCAGGAGAGGGGCTTTCCAATAAGGATTTCTCCTTGGCGCTTGCAATTAGATGACCTAACCTCTCCTTGACAGAACTTTCTAGACATTCCCAATAATGTAATCTGATAATATTATTCAAATAATATGAATTATTGATTTGATAATGGAAAATACTGTGTAATGACAATTATTGAAACAACAAAGAATACAAAATATCAACGCCTTGACAATTATTGAATTAATAAAATATAATATTGAATAAAGAATTCATCAGTAATAATTATTGAGTAGTGCCTTCTACGTAAGGATCAATAATTCAACAATACTGCAATACCGTAATGCTTTCTTGTGCAACCACGCATATATTATCAGATTTTAACCACTGTGTAACCCAACAAAGGTTAATTCGGAACAATTTTACGCCGTTATTTATAAAACTCAATCTTTGTGCTTTTCTTTCATCTAACCGCTTTTCCGTTATGGGCCCACCAATGATCGCGGCCCGTCAGCATTTGAGATTCCCGACAAAAAGAATATTCCACGCACCAAACGAATATTCCCTAACAATAATGAATATTTTATAACCACTTGCTTATTTTGTAAACTTTGCACATTTCACCCATAACCAAAGAATTATATCAAATTAACCCTTATTAATTTAGAATAATGAATAAAGAAAAATTCAATTTTATTTATAATAAGTTGGGGTCTTACAACCTCCCCTCCTTATGAAATTTCGTCCTCGAAATTGACATACGTACCTGGTATATCGAAAAGGTGAGGGTACCTCGCTTTCATCTTCGATTCCAACTCCCATGTCATTTCCTCAATTGCATGGTTTCTCCACAAAACCTTAACTTGTGGTATAACCTTCGTGCGTAAGACATGCTCTTTCCTATCCAAAATCTCAACAGGTATCTCCTCGTAGGTTAAATCTTCACTATCTAAATCCGGGTTCTAATGCAATAATGTGGTTTGGTCTTTCACATATTTACTGAAGCATAGATATGTGGAATACATTGTGAACACGAGACATACTTGGAGGTAACGCGAGTCTATAGGCTACGTTTCCTATTCGGGTCAAGAATCTCAAATGGACCAACAAACCTTGGATTGAGCTTTCCTCTTTTCCCAAATCTTGTAACTCCCTTCCATGGAGCAATACGTAACAATACATGATCTCCAATATTAAACTCCACGTCCTTTCTATGAAGATCAAAGATAACTCTTTTGTCGATCTTGTGAAGTTTGAACACGTTGTCGAATCATTTGGATCTTTTTCGTAGTCATGCGATCAATACTAATTCGGTCCCAACAATATTGCTTCTCCCAACTCGTCCCAAAGATATCTTTGGAGAACGACATTTTAAATCCATACAACGCCTCAAATGGAGCCATGCCTATACTTCTGTTTGATAAGCGTTGTTGTTGTAGGAGAATTCCACCGATGGTAGGTACTTATCCCAACTTCCTTTGAAATCTAGGACACGAGTCTTAATAGATCTTCAAGGGTTTGAATAGTCCTCTCGATTGTCCGTCTGCTTGAGGATGGTATCTTTGAATCAATCAGTAAATCCGTGCCCATAGCTTTCTCGCAAGCTAACCCAAAATCTTGAAGTGAATCTCGGTCACGATCGTAAACTATGGATATTGGGCATGCCATGCAATCAGACAATCTCATTCACGCATATACGAAAGCAAGACGTTCAAGGATAAGTCTCGCGACGGTAAGAAATGGGGCGACTTGGTTAATCTATCAACAATAACCCAAATTGCATTTACACCTTGAGAAACTTTGGGAAGACACAGTAACAAAATCCATAGTAATGTGTTCCCATTTCCATTAGGAATCTCAAGTGGTTGCAATGGACCTTTTGGCACTTGATGCTCGCCTTTACACGTTGACAAAGTTAAACATCTTGAGATAAACTCCGCAATCTCTCTCTTCATATTGTTCCACCAAAATGTATGTCGAATATCATGATACATTTTGGTACTTCCAGGATGGATTGCAAACGGGGTGTTGTGTGCCTCCATCATGATTTTATGCTTCAGTCGAGAATCGTTAGAACGCGAAAGTCTAGAATTGACTCAAGTATTCTTTCCTCATCAATTCTTACTTCAGGAATAGCTCCTTCTTGCACTTTCTTCTTCATACGCATCAGCCCCAGGTCCGTAGCTTGAGCAGCTTTAACTTTATCGATTAAAGTCGGTTCTACTTGTATATTCGCCATCATTATGTGGGTCCCTGAAGTCTTTAATTCCACCTCCATCCTTTGCAAGTCATACAAAATGGGTCTTTGCGTTGACAATATCGCACTCGTACTTGCATATGATCTTCTACTTAATGCGTACGCCTACTACGCTCGCTTTCGGTGATGATATTGAATAGTGTGATCGTAATCTTTTAACTCTCCAACCAAAGTCGTTGCTTGCATGTTGAGTTCTTTTGGGTGAAGAAATATTTGAGGCTTTTATGGTCCCAGTATAAATCTCCACTTTCTCTCCATACAAGTAGTGTCTCCATATCTTCAACGCGAATACGATTGCCGCTAACTCTAGATCATGAGTAGGATAATTCCTCTCATATTCTTTGAGTTGTCGTGGAGGCATAGGCTATGACTTTCCCATGTTGCATGAGAACACATCCTAACCCTTGCGGAAGCATCATCATTTGAGATAACAAATCCATCCGAACCAGATGGTATTGTCGTAACAAGCCGAAATGAGTCTCCTCTTGAGCTCTTGGAAGCTCTTCTCGCATTCCTCGCTTCCAAGAATTTTGCATCCTTCCGAAGTCGGTGAGTTAACTGAGTAGCGATTCGAGAAAATCCTTCCATAAATCTCCGATAATAACCAGCTAAGCCCGTAAAGTTGCAGTTTTGGCCACCGACTTCGGTTGCTTCTAACTTTGTATTGCTTCAATCTTCACGGTCAACAGATACTCCTTGTTTTGACACCACGTGCCCAAGGAATGCTACTTCCTCAAGCCGTAACTCGCATTTCTTGATTTGGCATAAAGCTTGTGTTCACGAAGTCTTTGTAGTACCAAACTTCAAATGGTGCTCATGATCTTCACTAGCTTTTGAATAGATGAGGATGTCATCAATAAAGACAACAACGAACTGATCCAAATATTCCTTGAATACACGGTTCATCATATCCATGAAAGCAGCAGGAGCATTAGTCAATCCAAAAGACATGACCAAGAATTCATAATGCCCGTATCGAGTCCTGAATGCCGTCTTTGGAATATCCTCAGTTTTAATCTTCAAAGTTGATGATATCCAGAACGAAGATCGATCTTTGAAAAGAATTGTGCTCCTTGCAACTGGTCAAACAGGTCATCAATGCGAGGTAGTGGATACCTATTCTTGATGGTGACATGTTTCAATTCTCGATAGTCAATCTAAAGTCTCATACTCCCCGTCTTTCTTCTTTACTGAATAAAACAGAGCACCCCAAGGAGACGACATTAGGATTTAATGAAACCGATGTCTAATAACTCCGTAGTTGGACTTTTAACTCCCGAAGTTCAATAGAGCCATTCGATATGGGGTTTTAGAAATGGGCTTTATGCGGTTCAAGGTCAATAAAGAATTCAACATCACGCTCGGGGTAGACCAGGGAAGCTCTTTCAGAAATACATCGAGGAATTCTTTAACCACGTAAATATTATTCAAATCGACTTGTCTTTGTTCAAATCCATAACATGGGCTAAGAAAGCTTGGCATCCGCTTTTCAATAAACGAATAGCTTTGTGGCTTGATATGATGATGACTCGATTTTAGTGGTTTAGTGGTTTGAATTGTATGACAAAGTTGGTTGGGAATATGAAAACTAACAACCCATTTAAAACAATCAATTTTGGCATGATGAGTGGTTAACCAATCAATTCCTAAAATCACATCAAAAGCAAGTATCTTTAAAGAGATAAGATCAACGGGTAATGTGATAGTGCCAACTTGGATCATGCAAGATTTATAAACCGTAGATGTAACGAAGGTTTCACCCAACGGAGTTTCAACAGATAAATCAAAATCTAATTTCTCCTGAGTCAAGTTTAAACGTTGAGCACAAGCAGAGAGAGATAAAAGAATGGGTAGAACCGGATTCAGTAAGGTATAAACTCGCAAGAATTCAAGATTAGCTTACACGTGATCACCTCGTTCGGGTTCCTCACGCTTTGGCCGACCACGACAAAAGCTCTTCCAGAACTGGCCGATTTCGACTTATCCGGAGATGACCCTTGGAATCACCAATCTCACCGAACTTGGTTTCGCTTATAGTACAGATCTCGAAGCGATATGGCCTTCCTTTCCACAGCTTGTAACATACCTTGGATTGTTGTGGACGGTTTAATGATATGTCCCTCCTTCCCGCATTTGTAACATCTAATCGGCGGTCGTTCTCCTCCCCTAGCATTTGTTGTTGGTCTTTGGTCTTTGTTTGCTGATATCTTCCCGCCACCGTTGAATCTTCTCTTCCGAAATTTCCACTTGAGTCACCTCTCCTATTATCATGTCCACGATTACCACCGAGTGGTTACCGCCTTTGTCCGTATTCTTTCCTCCTCATTTGGTTATCATCGTTCGATGACTACTCGATTGTGGTCCCTCGATTGAGTATACTCACTATCTCGCTCTAATAATCGAGCCTCATTGACAACATCGAATACAGAGAAAATTTATGAGAGATAAGGTATTGACGAATCTCCGGTTTTAGACCTCTCGTAAACATACGCGCGTCATTCGCTCCTCATTCTCCACCAAATGAGGTGCAAACTGGATAATTCTGCGAACCTTGCCTCGTCATCGAGACACCGTCATGTTGTTTCGCTCGAGTCTAATAAACTCTACCTCCTTCATATGACGAATACTTTCGGAAAGTACTTGTCATTGAACATTCTCAAATCTTTCCCAAGACATGTTAAGTGCATCCGGTTGAGTACGCCTTGATTCCCACCAAGAATCGCTTCACCACGAAACATAAAAGTGGCGAATGGAACCTTTTGTTCCTCCGCACCCCAAGACATCGAATATCTTGGTAATTTGCTTGACCACTTCTCGCCTTGATCGGATCCCGGCTTCCATGGAAATCTGGTGGTCCCAACTCCTCGAATCGCTTGGTTGTGATGCATCAGCGTTGCCATCATTTCCACCAGATTTTGTACACGAGTCTCGTCAAATTCGATTTTGCATGAACTGCAAAAGCTTCTAAACATCCCGTCGTTCATCATTTGCTCAAGATTGGCGTTGTTCACAGAGGAACATTGCCACTGTTGCACGTTTCTCCTCGTTGGTGAGTGCCGAGTCTCCACGGTCTCATAAACTCCATTGTTAACGCTTCTCGTGACCATTCTTAAATATCGCCATAAAAACAAGGGTTAATTAAACAAATTAACATATCACATAATATCTTATATTACGACCGACCAACAAATAAGCTTAGGTAGGACACACTAGCGAAGGATTTACTCGTCTCTCCCTCCTAGTTCTATTCCCCGATCTCCGCCAGAGATCATATCCCTAAGCTCGATATCAACTGTGACGCCCCAAAATAGGTATACAACACCCATTACGAGTCGCCAAAATACATGGTATAGAAAGCAAACTACAACTTTGATAATCTGGATGTCGGTAGAAATACAATACAACCGTGAGTTTAAATACAAATATTGTCTTCTAGACAATATACACACCCAAATAAGTCCTCATTAATTATTCATACACTATTTTATGTAAATAGTGAGGACAACTAAAACATCTTCCTAGAACCATCACTCCATACCCCGACTCGATCCTGCTTATGTTCTCACCTCCCGAGAAGAAAAATGGAACAAAAAGGAAAAGGGTGAGCTCAACTAGCCCAAGAAGAAGAATATTATGACTAAGATAATATACAAAAAATTATCGTTAGTCTTCAACAGGAAGAATCTAATAGAATACAATAGACAACAAGTTTTAGATCAACAAATGCAATGAAATAAAGAATCCATTTAAGAGTCACGTAGAGAAAGAATTCTACCGCTTCTAAGGTTTAAAAGTCCATCATCAATATTTTATCCCGTAATAACAATCAATATACATCTTTATTCATCTTTGCACTATGTGCCAAAGATATTCATTTTGTATCACCATTGGTCATGTTCATCTCAACACTGCTCATCTTCGCACCTACAGCCAAAGATATTCATCGATTAATCGTTCATCTTTGCACTACTGGTGCCAAAGATATTCATTTATATCACCATTTAGGACCGAGGATGATGAAAAACATTCTTAAAGAAACGAATCCAAAGTGAAACAAAATGACAAGGATTAAGGATTAAGGATTCAGTACTTTGTTTTACCCATGTCCAAAAATACTTCAAAATAATCATATTGGTGTAAAATTCAAGAATGATCAAAACATGGATACAATCAAAGCTAGTATCCAAAATAGATATTTTGGGCAAAAAATAAAAATTTTATTTTAGGTGAATAAAGGTCGTATTCGTGAATAAAGGTCAGATACGTGAATAAGTGCCATATACGTGAATAAGAACCCCAAACACAACAAGTTCCAAATTTGATAAAAAGTTCACTAATACTTCCAAGATAATGATATTGAAGAAAAATATCATTTAAGAAGAAAATAATACCCACTTACCTCAAAATAACCGCATCTTGATTTGAATTTTAGATAGTCTTGATGAAACCCAAGACCAGAGTATAGCAACACTCAAAGTATACTCACAAGAATACGCTCGATAATTTAGAGAGAGAAAGAGAAAACTTAGTTTCGGTGTGATTTTCAATTCTAACTTAGCCTCTATTTATAGGAAAATGCTAGAACGCTAAAAGGAGACTAAAATAATAAATTAATATTATTTATAAACCAATTTCTACGCATGCTTTCAAATTTCAATGCTGAAAATTTCAGCAAATGACCATGTGCATTCAACACCCACCAAAAAGTGGGTCCCACCATAATTAATAAAAAATTATTTTATTTTCCAGTAACTTCAATAATTCATAGAAAATAGCCCGTTTATCAGAAAAATTGAAACTCGCGACTTTCCATGGGAAATCCCATTCTCTACAACTTTGCAGAAGGAAAATTTTTCCAAATTCCAAACAAAAATTGACCAAATCCACAAGCAAGCGATTTTACGATCTATAATCAATTTTGGTCAAAAATTGTGTCCACAAACACACAAAACATGTGTTAAACATTTAATGTCACAAAATACTCTACCTCCTCATATACTCATATATCCCACATTCATTGTAAAATATCACCATTAATATATTATCAAAATAATATATTTAAATGAATTATTTTATCGAGAAAAAGATAAAATATTAATTTTCAACAATTGTCACATTAAAAATTTTCTCCATCTATATCCACATAAAATAAATATTTTCTTTATCATAATAATCAATAATTAATTATTCAAAATAATATTACGTAATCACAAGATCGACAACTGTGCCGTCATTTGCCAGAAAGAGGGCTTTCAATAAGGATTTCTCTCCATCTTGGCGCAATTAGATGACCTAACATCTCCTCGATGTAACTTTCTAGACATTGCCAATAATGTAATCGATAATATTATTCAAATAATATGAATTATTGATTTGATAATGGAAAAATCTTGTGTAATGAAAATTATCAAAACAACAAAGAATACAAAATATCAACGCAAAGAATTATTGAATTAATAAAATATAATATTGAATAAAGAATATCATGTAATAATTATTGAGTAAGTGCTTTTACGTAAGGATCAATAATTCAACAATATCAGGTAATACCGGTGCCATCGGCAACCAACGATATTATCGTATTTTAACCACTGTGTAACCCAACAAATTGTTAATTCAGAATAATTTTATGTGAATTATTTATAAAACTCAATCTTTGTCGCTTTTCTTTCATCCAACCGTTTTTCCGTTATGGGGCCCACTAATGATCAATGGCCGTCACGGAGATTCGAAAAAAAGAATATTCCACGACCAAAACTAATATTCCCTAATAATAATGAATATTTTATAACCACTTGCTTATTTTGTAAACTTTGCACATTTCACCCATAACCAAAGAATTATATCAAATTAACCCTTATTAATTTAGAATAATGACTAAAGAAAAATTCAATTTTATTTATAATAAGTTGGGGTCTTACACAAACATACGCGGTTCACAAGTAATATATGATAAGTAGAGTGTCGTACCCACGAGGACGAAGTCTTAGGTGCTAGTCAAGTACTAAAGTATGTTCAATACTATCTTATCTAAACAAGGAATTAGAGATGATGTGTTAAGCTATATGATTAAAACTGTAGAAATAAGAGATTTAGTTGGACAAGGAAGTCAAGTTAGGATTACAATTCCCCTAATGCGTCACCTAATCTCCTAACTCTCCACATTACAAACGAATCAAGGAAAGGTCAACCGAGAACAGTAATTACACATAAGCTTTTATCGAAGGTCAAATGCACATCCCTAGCTAGATGAAACACAATATTTCTATTGGTGATTAAACTAGACTAGGGTCATTAAGCTTAGTCTCAAGGCTACACAAGGAAAATAGAGATATGTCTATCCTATTAAGCAGTTTATGCACACGTTCCATAGGCATGGTCATAACAAGTGTTTTTGTATTTAAAGGTTAGATATTAATATCCATTTTTCAATATCCATTAATATCAATATCTATTTCTTTTCCAAGCAATCAATCAATAAGCATAAAATACAACAACCCATCCCAAAATGATTCATTAATATAAATAAGAGAGAAAGTTAATTAAGCTAAACAATAGGTTACATTGCATTCCTAAAAATTGAATTAGTTCATAACCATGATACTAATACACATTTTTAAAATATTCAACATGCTCATTAATACACAAATAAATGAAAGATTTGGAATAAGAAAACTCATGTTGTGAAGTTTTCTGTCTCCAACTCTTCTCTTCTCCGTGTAGATTCTGAGCTCTGTAGGATGCAATGACTTTTCCTTCCTTGAAGCACATCTTCTTTATCTTCTAACTAATTAAAACTGAAAAACCTATTCTATTTCTCTATAATACGTATTGATTGCGGCTAGCTCTGTCTAAATCCTTTACTTCCCCTCATTTAGGCAAGTCACTGCCTGCAGTGCTAAATAGTGAAAATTGACCATTTTACCCCTTTAAGCTGGAAGTGACCTAATGAGCCCTGCATCATAGAGATTAAACATAATAACAACATTATATATATATATATATAAGTTAAACAAATAACAGAAAACAGGCAACAACTTAAGTTATTAAAGGGTCTGATTCACGGATCTAAATCCCACTCATCAAATACCCACAAACTTAAGCTTTTGCTTGTCCTCAAGCAAACTAACTGAAATCCACACTAACATTAATGTAAGATGCGAATGAAAACTAATACTATAGACTATTATCATGGCTTCTAAGAAAAATTATAGACCCTCTCTGAGAACAGGACAAACATCGATATGCATGAGGGTTAAATATCAATTTATAAGTATGAGACTATACTCAATCCAAACCAAGTGTGTGTGTGTGTGTGTGCAGATCAATCATCCTAACTAATCATAGCCCAAATAAAGATCACATAGTCCATTGTGATAACCACTATGTTTACTCTGTAACTCAAAAGGCTCTAGCTTTGAAGAAGTATAATCTGACTCAGATAGTGCTTAATTACCTTAGGCTAAACATAGCAAACCCATTAACAAGCTTTTGATCAATGACTCCCAAGCCAGATGACTTTAGGGCACTAGGTGTAGAACACCCCTATGAATCTAATAGCTCGAGCGACAAAGGCCATGTAATCAACTTAAGTCAAAATAGACTTTACTAAATCCGAAGATAATTAGGTCAGTGCATTTTATGATCTATCTCGCACAAGTCTGCGTTTATGGGCGAGTGTGTTTCACGCTCATTCTCGACCCACCGCAAGACTTATTGAATTTTTTTTAAGCCAGAATTATAGATCCGAAAATGTAAAAGCGTCTAAGTCTTCTATTACCTTGAAATCAAAAGAGTTTTACAGAGTGCACAAATGTTCAAAATAATAAACAAACAATCTAAATCCAAAAAACTAACTAGTTAAAACAATTTGTCAGTGCTTGCTAAAAAGGATGGATCCATAACAGTCTCGACTTAACGAATTAACACACCCCTAGCTCACATCTTCTTGACACAACTCTAAAATAAAGATATAATTATTTGGCGCTTATCATTAGCCATAATCAAAAATTAAAAGCTATAACACCATCACCCAGCATATGAACAATTACAGTTCGGGGGATAGGTTAATCAAAATATTTAGGCAAGAAGCGATAAAAGATAAAGTACCTTGCCAAAATAGGTAAATCCATAACACATGGCATCAAGTATACCAATCATCCGCACAATCCCAAAATATGGCTATAAACAAAACAATCCCAAAATGGTATTTATATAAACAAAAGCATTCATATATAATAAACAAAAGCATTCATATATATATAACCAAACATAACTAATATGCATCTTAATATTCAACCCAAAATAAACCATTAATGAAATCATTATCAAACCAAATCTAACCGATAATTAAAACATAAAAATAAAGTCTAAGGCTATACATCCCAAAAGAAACTCTCTCAAATTTCTCACAGATTAAACATAAAAGCAATTCATATATAATCAAAATTAAAAGGATTCCCCCTAAACTTGAAATTGGCAAATGTCCTCACGGCCTCTGCGGCAAAGAAAGATCAATCATCTCGCATCATCACCATTATCATCACTAATTGGCTCCTCCTCATGAACCTCCTCCCCAAAGGAAAGGTGGTGGATAAGGCGCGAAATTCGGAGGGTTTGGACATTGGAATGGAATGGACTCGGCGTCATCTCCTCCATGGGCAGCATAAATACTAGAAATTGTATTCACTAACTCCATGTGGTAGTGATTGAATTGGCTCTGCCATTGAGCTACAAAGTATCCACCTTGTAGTGTAGGAAATTAAGGCTGCCCAATATCTCAGCTAGGGTTGTAGGCGGGATGGACTCAGATGGAGGCTCGAGCACATGCGTGGAGGGATCGGCCTCATTGAGGGTGGCGGGCAAGCCAAGCCAGAATAACCCTCACTCCTTGGGTGCGACGGAGCTCCTTCCCAAACACCAAATCAGGTGATGACGTGATGATCAATGATAGCCATAGGCGGCAGAGTGACACCTTCTTTCTCCTATAGCACACCCGCTCTTTTGCAGAGCCGGGTTATTAGGGACGGGTGAGGGAGACCCAGCATGATGTTGCTCCAGATGGCCTTCTTGATTGACTCCTGGATAAGAACCCCTAGCTTACATGGTGGCGCCGCAGCGCCACTATGCAGTAAGTCCAAGAATGAGCATTTTAATTGTTTTATTTCAGGGAATGTATTTGTAACCTAATCTAATGAACATAAAAATGTATTAAAAACATAATGTGATGTTAAAATATATTCTTAACATGTTAATGAAGTAATTACATATTTAATTAAATTGTTGAACGCGTAGTTAGCTTGTCGTCCGTGAAGTCTAATATTTTGAGAAAAACAAGTGTTATGATTTGATTAGTATAATCATTATCAGAGTTTAGACAAAAGAGAATGATCTTGTTATGCTAGTTATGTTATAATTGACTAGTATTGTGAATGCAAATGGTATGTAGGATTAAATCGAAGAACGTGTATAATTAACGTGAACGCACGAGGCAAGTTTCCTAACCCTACTTGTTATCGTTATGCAAGTTTCTAAACCTTACCTCTTTACATTGAGCAAGTTCTAGACTTATATTCTATATCAAGCAAACTCTTGTCAATTATTGATTAAGTTCAAGATGTTATATTAAAGGTTATTAATCTTTTCAAAGCATGATTTCTGTTATACAATACTTATTCCATTGTATACCTCTTGATTTTATTATTCAATTTGAATATCATTTATTATTGAACCTTGTAAGACTAGCGAACCCTTATTGATTTGACTAGTCCATAGTTGATGAACGTTCTAAATTTCAGAACACTTGTTGAGTTTATCCAAACCAAACTTCCTTTGGTGCGGACTCTAATGTCAAACTAAGATGAACAACCATGTTATAGGGGATTACTTATGCTTTAACGTTAAGATATTGTGCACAGTATGGTACTAAGGGTTGATCCTAAATACGAAAGTAGAAGAGTCCATAGTCTTACGATCATTAAAGGTTTCAAGTATAACCTTGACAACCCAGACATAGTTCAAGGTCTTATGACCCTCGTAATTTCTTTTGATTCTTGTTATTCATTCTTGATTCAAAAGTTAAGTTTCTTATTTCAAAAGCCTTTGATTCACTCAAGATGTTATTATATTTTTGTTACATTATTATACTTGTGGGCAATTGTGACGCCCCCAAATCTGGGTTATCTTTAACTCGGGTTTGGTGCTCACGATACTAATATATCCATTCATACTAAAAGAAAATTGTCTTATATTACATAACATAAATCCCAGGTTCTATAGACCTTTACATAACTTACGAATCAAATATCATTACACAACATAATACTAACAGTATTATTACATTTACTACTAAGTAAGCACATGCGCTTAATAAAGACTATTCCACAACTTTGTCTTTTCCTTTGTCTTTACCAGATGGACCAGCAACTTCATTCTTAACTGAAAACATTATATTTAGCGCAAGGGTGAGCAACAAGCTTGCTCTGCAAGGAAATAAGTAGCTAAATATAATGGAACAGAAATATTATATCAATGAGGATTCAATAATAAATACTGAACAAGATACTTCTTTAAAAGTGTTGAGTCTGAAAAATTAGACTTTAAGATGTCAGAAGGTCAAATGACCGTTGAACTCTTTACTAGAATCGATAAAGTAATAATACTATAATTCATGGATACATACAATTTATAAAAGTCGATTTATATCCTAGACTCGTACTTTTAGGGATCATTTAAATACCCTACATTGTGCACAACATAACAAAATCTAATGACACTTTACATGTCCTTCTAATCATATGTCCTGCATAATATGCCCCTATAAAAGGGTTGTTCGTTCACATCATTATATAAGAATCCATACCATAATAACAAAATGGTTTGGAAAGCATTAATTGATAATTTCATGAATAATATCAATATATCTCAACAATTGTCTAACCGAAGTAATGGTATTGACATACTTTCAAGGTAAAACTCATTTAAGATAGAAAAGTTGATATTTTATTCTTTTGAAGCTAATTGCAATAAAAAGGCTTTTTAACCTTATATTATTCATAAATAAGGACAGACAGTTCAGAAATTAAAGAACCTGTCCACTGCAGAGTAATTGCTCAATAAAGAGTAAAGAGTTAGAAACTTGCCTCGTTTGTATACTATTGATTCAGCTTAATACGTTCTCACAGAGCCTACACAATCATTTGCATTTTCAAGCTTATTAGCTAATTAGCTAAACCACATAGCTTGTGTATGATCACACATCACATAATTTTAGTGGTCAAGTTTGTAGTTAGATTCCTATATTTTATATATTTTTCAAATATCTCATCCATGTTTTCACATTAGTCAATTTTCACTTTGTTGGGTTCGACATACTTGCAACAAGTAATAGGAATCATATTACAGTTATTATTTGCATTAATCAAGTATGTTAATCATATAGTTAAATCATATATCACGTAATTTCAGTGGTCATGGATAGATTTCTTATATATAATACATTTTTCAAATATCTCATCCATGTTCTTATCTTTACCATTTTTCTCAGTAATGGTGTCACACAACATGTTTATAGCCTACATCTTATTAGGATTTTAACACATGAGTGTTTTAGTTCTAGCATACAAAAATGCTTTTGTAGCTTATTAAGGGTATTTCCAATATCATTCTATGCCTAATCCTTCACATTTTAATTTCAAGGCCAATTATCTAATTAAAGGCCATAATTTGTTTGCTTTAGGAACTGTCGCCTAAAGGCAGTAGCTTCATTTCCTTTCTCTTTACTTACATGTATGATTTTGAGACATGCCCCACAATAACTTGTTTATTTAAATTTTGAACTTGATGGGAAGTTTTTTGAGTTTATATAAAGCCAAAATGGCTTTTCCAAGACTGCCATAATAGTTTTATGTTTTGACAATAAGGATCTTAATGAAGTTTAAGTTATTCTCAGCTTTAACTGAATTTATAAGCCTAAAACTGCAATAGCAGTTTATTGAGGCCACTTCTATTGTTGACTGCTAATCAGTCACATAACTTCATCTTTATCACATTATTCTTCTCAACTTGTAAGCATACTATAAAGTATACATGTTTACAACACCTACTCAAGTTACATCATTTGATTGCTTTTTTTTTTTGAAGATTTCAATTCTCTACCAAGGTGGTTAGTAGACTGCTTTAGCAGTCACATGACATCAACTACTGCTGCTCATATGCAGCAGTCCCCTTCATTTTGGCCTGGTTTAGATTATATCTTCCCTTAAAATTTGTTTATCTTACCAACTGCAGCTAACAGAAAATCATAAGGAATCAAGCCCAGATAAAATTTTGGGGTCCTGTTGCTGCCATTAGGCAGCAACCCTACTTCTCCTCTCCCATTTTCTAAAAGAGGTTAGTCCTAAAAGTTAAAAAATCTTTGAAAAAGAGCTTGGTTCTTTTATCTGAATTATGTCTAGCATATACAAGTATGTTTAGAATTTGTACATGATGGGTAAGCTTCTTAATCACATCACAAAGCCAAAAACTGCCATAGCAGTTTAGTTGTTCTAATTTGTTGCTGCCTATTGGCAGTGGCCCCTTTCTCCTTTACCAACATACCTATATCCCTCTATACTTTACTAAAAACTTAATTGGGTTCATTTTTCAACTGAGATTGTCAAGTTTGACACTGCCTTAGCAGTTATTTATTCGTAACTGCTGCCGCACATAGGCAGCAGCCCTCCACTTTCATCTTGGCTATCTCTTTATGTTTTTTTAACCTTTACTATGTTCTTATTGGTACACTCTCTTTAGCAGTGGCTCAGGACTGCAGTCTACATGCCAACTGCTCCATAATCTTAGTTCCCTTGCAAGCCCAGAACAACAGTCCACAGCTTCAATTTTGCTAAGGTTTTTAGTTGTGTTGTGGCAACCACTACTGTCATGGACAGTAGTTTTTAAGACCCTAGCCCAGCCCTCAACTTGATATATTTTGTAAACTTTTTGTTTAACCTTGATATACTATGCTTAACCCACAGATCTAACTGCTAACACAGTGGTTAGCAGTCAACTGCTATCACTGCTACTACCTTGTTTAGCAGCCACCCTTCCTCAGATTCTTTTTCTTTCAAGTCTTAGTCTTTAAGCCAAAAACTTAGTTATACTTGAATTTTAGATATATTAATACCTAAAAGTACCTTTAGACTTGCAACACAATCGTGGCAGTCCCCATAGACTGACTCAAATCAATGTACAAAGGGGTTGACATACTAACTTTCTTAATTCTTCACTTTGACATAAGTCTGAATTCCATCTCCTCTTAATAGGCTCAACTTGTAAATTATAAGTATAGGTAATACATGAATAATTTCCAACCTTGTTTGTGTCTAATACTTGACTTTTGCTTAAGGCAGTTCACTTGGGACTTACATCGAGCATGTAGTGTGCACAGTTTCAAATTACATATGTCATAGACATTTGCTTGTGTAAGAAAGCCAATTTTGTCATCCTTATTACTCCTTAGCCCAACTTATCTCCTTGTGCCTAAGTTCAGTCCATACTATTATAGCCATACCATAGCAGTTAATTTAATATAACTACTCAACACTTATCATGTTAACAGTATAACAGTCAGTTAAAATAGCAACATAGCATCCATATAACAGTCTTTGAGTCTATAACAGAAAATAGGCAAGATTCAGTACTAAGCCATCAAAACAGTCCTTATAATACAATGACAGTTTGTAAAACAACACAAGCAATGCTAGCAGTCAGTCAACATAGTACTATAGCATAGCAGTCACACAACAGTTTACATAGCAACTCAAAATCCATATAACAGTCTGAGTTTATATTGGGACTAAATAGGCAAGGTTTAATACTATATCATTAAAATAGTCTATATAGAGCATTATAGACATGGTTTAATACCCTTGCATCAAAACAGTACCAAGGAATGGGATCTTTGTATCTCTAAAGCATGGACCTCTTACATATTACATGTTCATGGTTTAAAACACCTCATAGTAAGGTTTTCATGTTTTAGGTCAAAACAGTACCTTTTTGGTACAAGATAACATGATTTGAAAAGCCTTTAGGTACTAAGGTAACATGATTAGGCATATGGAAATAAGGACTGCCTATAATGAATATATTAGAGGCAAGGCATGACATATAATGTAGCATATAGTAGCATTGCCATAACACAGTATTGGATTTAAGACAGATATGCTATATAATATATATTGATGGTTTAAAGAGCCTACATATAATGTTTTCTACTTTAGTTAAAAAACAGTCTTTCATAGGCTTCACATTAATACAAGAAAGCATGATTTGACAATTTTAGTTATCAAAATGACATGATTAAGCAACAAGTAAACATAAATTGGTTATTTACATAGTAATTATACTAGAAGCAATTCATAAATATCTTAAGAAAAGCTTCTAATATCAGTCATAGGGGAGCTTACTATTTCAGTTCATTATTACCTACTTTGTCCAAGTGTTTAGCTATCTTAGATTGTCAATTATTTTGAGACATGTTAAGGTCAAGCATAGAGTATACTCATATAAGAAATTTGGTATTAGCTTGGACTCTAAATCATAGTTAATATTCAAAGTTACAAAGTCAGTCCTTAGCTTGGAAATTTATCAAACACATAGAGGGCAATTTATATACTTGCACTTAATACATAATTTCTAGTCCACTGTCCCCAGCCGTATGGCTTAAACAATACCAAGCATAAGACCAATCTTAGCAGTCCTACTCACAGCAATTCATATAGAAATTAAAACATTTATTTATGCTACTTAGCCACTAACAGTCTAATTGCTAACACTTAAAGGAACATGAACGACTGGAAAAATGATTGGGGGCCTGAATTGGCTTACCTTGTTAATTCGAAGGTGACAAGTAGGTTGAGCTACTCAATTCCTTTTCCCCCTCTAGCCGAACTTTGCTAATATCAGTTGACTCTCTTTTTTTTTTCTTACTATGCTAGCAAATTGGGCAGTCAGTTGAGGAGTAGAACATATAGTTATATAGCCGAACTTAGCCTCTTTTACTGTTAATTGCATCACCTCCTAGTTGGCCCCTACACAGTCATTATTCCTAATCTAGCTTGTGCAGTCCCTTCACAGCCACCCTAGAAGCAGACACTACTCACTTGCTAAGCCTTATCTAATGTTTTCTTTGTCTGTTGGTTGTCTGCTAGCTAAACTAATCAAGCTAACCAAGAATTAACGTAGAATCTGCATAAGCTGCTAATCAATTGCCTAATGTAACTATCTCGGTTAACTATCTTCCTATTTGGGCTGTTACATGAAGCTTAAGGAAGGATGGCAAGGAGATTGGGCTGAGTTGATTCTTTTTAATTTGTTGGGCTAACAAAATATAATTCACATATTTTAGATAAGTATTAGCCCTTTATACAAAATAATAAAAGGCTTGCAAGCATATGCTTGGGTTGGCCCAATTTATGAACATGGTCTTTTAGATAAAGTATGAGTCCAAATTCTAAAAAGGCTATGCCACATATTTGCAAGTATACCTAGCACAATCTAATAGGGCTCCCTATTTTAATATGGACTCTTGTTAAATTAAAACACATGGACTTTATGTATTATTTTCTCTAGCAACAATAGTTAGCACATATATCATTGAAATGACTATTCCATGTAATCTTAAATAATGTGTACATTATTTATTTAGCCTTAATAAATCAAGATGCTTAATAAACTATTAAATAAATAATAGTTTTGTCACAATAAGAAGTAATGAAAAAAAAAAAAATTCATATGCAAAATTATAATAATTGAATATTACATAGGATTTTCTGAGTCATTATAGCAATCGTGCTCACTCTTGCATAATAATAATATTACAGTTAAGAACGAAAGGTCCGACGAGCCTTCTATTAGCAAAGGCAAGAGCAAGATTAACAAGTAATGAAGACTTGTTGTTTATTGTTATGTTATGTTTTAGACTTATAACAATGTTGTGTAAGACTTAATATTTGTTTATGTTTTCGCATTTGAGATTTAAGGTTAGTATGACCTGGGATTTATGTATTTAATTTTAGATGTTGTAACTCCTTAAGAAGAGGATTTATTTCTATCTATTTTATGGTTTCATTTATTATGGGTAGATAGACATATGATGTTTGTATAGTGAACAACAAATCACGTGGGAATTTAAGTATCCGGATTTGGGGGTGTCATGGGTTGGTATCAGAGCTGTAGGTTATGAACCTTAGGTGGGGGAACAACCTTAGGTAGTATCCTTATAGGAGATCGAGAACATAGTGGTGGTAAACTCTATTCGAGTTCTAAAAAATGAATTCCTTAATTCATTAAAGACAATAAAAGACTTTATGTGCTTATGTGATAAACTTATGTGCTCGCGAGTATCAATTAGTAACTAAAACATAAAATTGTGTTGTCAGGATGTTGGATGTTGGAAGACTAGTCGAGCTGGGGAGGAGTAACCCTGAGTATCTACGGATGAGGAGGCCCGAGACATTCATGTCGTCCGGGAGCAGTTGGTACAGAGAGAGTCATCTCCGTTGATCACCGTTGTTGGTCAGGAGCATGAGCCTGAGACTGATCCAGAGGAGGATCCTGAGGAAGAAGAGGAGAAAGATGAGTTCCCACCGAACTCTAACAGTGGCGAGATGTACGACGAGCTATATGACCATAACATAGAGTTACGAGATACTATTCAGGAGCTGAAGGAGCGGACGGTTATTCAACAGCTTACCATCGAGCAAAGGGATAAGGAGGTTGTGACTCTTCACACACGTCTGGGAAACGTAGAGTGGGATTTGATTCACGAGAAGGGTCAAACCGAGTAGAAGTCATAGGAAATAGAGGAGTTGAAGAATGAATTGAAAGAGAACTCAGCAAGGCTGACCATTGCAGAGGAGGCATGGGTAAGGGAATCATGACGTGCAGATCTTGCAGAAGAGAACTGTCAGGCGAAGAAGGTTAAGCTTGAGGAGATACACTCTACGCTCCAAAATATGATTGATGAGGCCCAGGATCGAGTTATGAGATAACCAATTCAGTTAGAAGGACTACCATCGTACATGCTAGATCGCATGATGATGTCCCGCATTATGGAAGAAGAGCGTAGCAAATCTATTCAACGCATTAGCAGGCAGTGATAGGAATAGTTTAATTATGTGAAAACCTATTTGGTAGTTAAAAATGTAAATTCCGATGTGTTTATAAACAAAGGAATATTATGATGTTTTAAATCCTGTAGATTCTTTATCGCGGGATAGTTGATGTAAATAGCAGTGATGCTATCGTAGTAGTTAAAACTTTTGATTAAATAAATGTAACATTCCAGAATTTTAAAGTGTAATATTAAATATGTATTGATTTATATATGTATTTAATGGATTATGTTTATTGTTGAATAAATAATTGTTCAATTTGAGTTGATATGATTTAGTTAATTATTTATTGAATAAATAATTAAATATTAAATATTTATTTACAATATTAAATATTTATTGAATTATATAAGTATTTAATGACAATTTGAGTTGATGTGATTTAGTTAATTATTTGTTGAGTAAATAATTAAGGAGCTAAGAAAATTAATTGTTATGAGTTTATATACCAATTTAATTTAATAAGTAAGCTAGAGAGCTTATAGTGATTTAAATAAATTATAATATTTTAAATGGGAAATTATAATTTAAAATATTAGTTGGTCAAATAAAATTATAATTATAAAAGAAATTATAGTTATGTGATATTAAATTATGTGCTAAAGTAATTTAATACATTAATTTTTAATTGATTTATTAATTAAATAAAAGTGTGACTAATAACCTTGCTATAAAGGAGTTATTAAAATAAATTAAGGGAGTTTAATTCAGTTTTGCCAAACAAGGCCTAATGCCTATTAAGTCTTTTATCTAATTGGGTTTTACCAAACAAGGCATAAGGGTTAATGAGTTATTTTTAAGTTAGTTAGCCAAACAAGCCTTATGACTTTTGAATTCAAAAGAAATTGGAACTGATGTCAGTTAAGTTAGTATTATATTATATAATAAATATATATTATATCTTATACGTTATATCCTAAGTACGTAAGAATATAGGAGAGAGGTTAAAGAGAAGAAAAGAAAAACTCAGATAAGAAAAGAAAAGAAGAAGAAGAAGAAGAAGAAGAGAAGAAGAAGAAAAGTGAGAAGGAATTGGACAGAAGAAGAAGCTTGAGAATCAAAAAGGGTTGACCATCATCTTCTTCAAACAAGGTATCATCTAAACCCTATTATGGTTGTTCTTTTCAAAATTTTAGTCAGATTCTCTCTCCCAATTTTCTCCATGAAAGCTTTGTAGAAGTGGAATTTGGTTATGTATAGGTTTTTATATGATAACCTAGTGTTGTTAAACTATTTTCTTAAGCTATAATTGTGAATAGTCCATGAATTTATATTATGTATATGGTTGTGAAGAAAAACTATTTTACAGAGAGTTTTTGTGAATATATATTGTGAAGCTTAAGGTAGAAATTGAGAGTCAATTAGTTGTTTAATTGATAAATTGATCATCTAATTTGATAGAGTATGTATAATTATTAATAAGATGCTTTGAATTAATTGTTTTGGTTGAAAAACAAAATTTACAGTGTTGGTTTTCATTGAAATATCAAAAATGGAGTTTTTGTCAAAAACAGTGAAATTTGATGTTTTAAATTGGTTGTTTATGTTGTTGTATGGGTAGAAACATGTTAGAAGTTCTTGAATTATGTTTACATGAATTCATTGTATGAATTGCATATGAATTAGTCTGTTAGAAACGAGCTTGTAGGTCAAATTGGCTTTTTCTTGCACGGTTGTCGGTTGCCACCGACATCGAAGTTTTTAATACCAGCGCTAAGAAGAAGACGTTATCGGTGCCACAACGCATCATCACCATATAGTACAGGCACGGCTTCATAGTGTATTCATCATCACAACAGAAGCGACCCACGTTGTAAATCGTGGAAATAAGCAAACATGAAGTTAGCGAGAATGGTCCTGACAAAGGTACATTTTGTACATGAATTTTTAAGAAACACTATGTGATGATAGTAGGACTGTAAAATATTGATTTTTAGTATTTCTATACTATGAATAATTATGTTATTAAGGATTAACTTATGTTATAACTTGATTATGTGATTAAATAATTAAACATACATGATGTATGTAGTTAGTTAAGTTTGTAAAATGGTAGTGACTAACTAAATCATGATGACGTATATATATATACTCCTTAATTGATGTTCGTTAAATTCCAAATTACCTTGAAAGCTTATCCAAACCAAACTAACTTTGGTGCGGACTTGTATTCTAAATACTGAGATGAACAACTCTTTTAATAGAGGTTTACGCTTAGCGTTGAAATGATTGTGCACAATACATTGTACGAAGGGTTGATCCCCCTAAGTACGTGGAGTCCATATAATCTTATGACTGTTAAAGTTAAAGTTGAAAGATTACTTATAATTGTGGACATGATTCGTGGTCATTAGACCCTCAGTGAATGTTATAATTTTCAGAAAGTTAATAGAATATATTGTTCAGTTCTATTGAGTCTAATATTGACAATTGATGTAAAAGTTTAAAGATTTATTTATTGTTGTTTCAAGTGGGCCTTGTTTGCTCACTCTTGCCTATAAAATTTCTTACAGCTAAAGCTGAAACTGGTGACGTACCTAACACCAGTAAAGGAAAAGGAAAGATGAACAAGTACTAAGGACTTGTAATAGATTTGATAGTATTATTATTGGACTTTGGTTTAAAGATTGTAATGAAGTTTATTTAATTTCCGCATTTGAATGATTGTTGTTAAAGGTTAGATAACCTGGGAGATTTTTATTTGAGTTTAATCCTGTATGGGTTGGTTTTTATGATTCAATTTTATTATAATTAGGTAGTTATAAATGAATGTTTTGATTAAGTGAGCACCAAATCTTGAGGAAATGAAGTACCAGGATTTGGGGGTGTCATAGTTTGGTATCAAAGCTTTAGGTTATGAACCTTAGGTGGGAGGAAAAGCCTTAGGAAGTAACCTTTGAAAGATAATGGAGATAACTCTTATCGAGTTTTAAGAAAGAAATAATAAAACACTTATGTGCTTATGTGATTTTACATTATGTAATCGTGAGTGTCTAATAGTAATGATTAATAATTAAAACTTTAAAACTTTGTTGTCAGGATGACTAATGTTGGAGAATCCAGTCAGGCTAGGGAGGAGGGACCTCAAATGCCTATAGAGGAGGAGCCTCGCGACATTCAGGTAGTTTGGGAACAACTACTACCACGGGAGTCAGCCCCGTTGGTCACAGTAGTTGAAGATGAGGATGATGACGTGGAAACAGATGAGGAGGATCCCATTGAGTTACCATAGGAGGATGAGGATGATGAGGACGAGGAGGAAAGGATTCCACTTAACTCGATAGATGGCCGTATATACGATGAGGTACATGACCGTAACGTGGAACTTCAGGATATAGTTGAGGAGTTGCAGGAGATAGTAGCTGAACAACAAACTGCAATGACACAAAAAGACGGTGAGATCCAGGATCGTGAGGAACGACTGACAAACGCCGAGGAGAAACTAATACAGACTAAAGGAGAGAAAGAACAATTGATTGAGATGGTTGCTGAACTAAAGAACAAGCTGAGAGAAGAAGCTCCTAAGAGGGCAAGAGCTGAAGATGCATAGGAGGAAGCTTATCAAAGAACTGGAAGAGCAATAAGGAACTCACAGGCGAAAAGGATGAAGATGGAAAAGATGGATAAAGTATTTGACACCGCAATTAATCGAGCTCAAAATCGGGTCATGGGATATCCGATTCAGTCCGAGACGCTGCTATCATATGTATTAGATCGCAGGACAATGTTTCGAGTCACGGAGGAAGAACGTGATAGGGCTAAGAAGTATCTTAATAGAACATCGTAGTTGTTGTACGATGAGTGAAAGGTTAAATAAATTGTAAATCCCAAGTGTTATGCAACCTATGGGATATGACTATGATGTTGCCTTGAAACTTTTGTAGTTCAGGAAAGTAATGTAAATAGCAGTGATGCTATTGTTTTATGTTTCTAAAAAGTTGTTATTTTATTCAAAGTGTTATGTGTTATGTGGTTATTTCTTTTATGGAGGCAAGTTAATTAGAAAATACTTAAAGAAGCTGAATTAGTCTAATAGATGTTTTGTTTTAACAAAAAATGCCTCCTGCACGTGAACCACCCCGACTGAGAGAAACAATGAGAGAACTACCAATAATGACAATGTTGACGGTAACCCCGTTCAACAACTAGTGACACTACTGACAAGAGCGTTGCAGAATCAACCACAAAACCATGGTACAACGTTTAATGATTTTAAGGCGGTTGGACCACCTGAATTCTGTGGGTCCATGGATCCAGTCGAAGCACAAACCTAGATTATGGAGATAGAAAAAGTATTCGATGTCGCTAGGGTAGGGGATGATCAGAAGACTGCTTTCGCAATGTTCATGTTGAAAGTAGAAGCTAGTTATTAGTGGCAGGCAAATAAAACTCGGGAAGGGCCAGGAGTGATGACCTGGGATAGGTTCAAGGAGTTATTTTTCGAGACCTATTTCCCGGAGGGTTCGAAGAGTCAGCTGGAAGTACAGTTTCTGGAACTAAAGCAAGGAACGATGACGGTATCTGAATATACCGTGAAGTTCAACGAATTGGAAAGGTTTGTGCCATATTAGGTCAGCACAGATGAGTGTAAGGCGAAGAGATTTGAACAGGGACTGAAGCCCTGGCTGTACAGTAGGGTATCCCTGTTCTAGTTGAAGACATTTACAGGGGTGATGGAGAAAGCAGTATTCACTGAAGGTGGAGGCGAGGCAGCGAGAAAGTTCAATCAGGAACAAAAGAAGAAGAAGAATGAGAATGAGATTAAGAATGGAGGTGGTAGCAGTGGAAACAACAACAACAAAAATAACAACAACAAAAAGAATTCAAGATAAAGAGGAAGTGGAATGGGAACGTGGTGCCGGAAACCATCGTGGTAACCACCAAAACAAAAAGTTTGAAAGATGCGCTATACATATGGGAAATTTCACAAGGGTGCGTGCTTGATGAGAAAACGAGTTTACTTCAATTCAGGCTGTGTAAAGTCCCTAATCCGGATACTTTGAAACCCTAAACTCAGATTCACGATACCATTTCTATGAGCGTAAATATTACTAATAGTAATAGCAATAATATACCTTATAAACTTAACTTACATTTATTAGAGTCTAATCCCAAGTACGCAACCTTTACTACATTCTTTACATGATATATAATACATATCATTAATTTAATACTGTCTATCTATTACAAAAGATATCAATAATATATTCTGTTTGCTTTCCTTTTCACTTGATCCTCGCCGAGCCTTCTCTAGTTGTTTCACATTACTTAGTGAAAAACATTTAAATTAAGCAAGGATGAGCATTTGAGTGCCCAACAATATATATATATATATATATATATATATACATGTCGAAAAGAATTTAAATGTTTTCTTTATAATATTCTTCTACAACCAACCAATATAGTTGTGAAGTAATCTGTACATCAATAATAATTCATAACAACCTCTTTCAAATTTTTGAAACTACATATCGATCAGATATGGGGTTTTCGTGACATACTATGAACATTATTTTTTATTTTCGAAAAGGTTTAGCGTAACTTCATCCGCAGAATCGGCATGACTTACTTGCTCGAGGGTGTACAAATCCACGGGGCCTCAGACGATCAATACTACATTGTTAGAACGATATTATCGTTTCACTCCGTCTCGCCTGGGCGATAAAAGTTTTCCCATGTTCGGATGTTCATATCTCGTCGGGTTCCATACCAAAGGTTCTATCTTGTTCAACAATAATATATAATTCAACATATATGTATATCAAAGGTGTATCAACATGCGATGAATACAATGATTATCCAAGTAGGACACTCAGATAATCATTTCTAGAAATTAACGAATGTAATATATATCGGAATTATTATATACTAACATGTTGATAATCAATGGGCGATATAATATAGGTTTAATAATCATACATTAATAATAATAATTCGAACTTTACTTCGTCCATCGATAAAGAAAATGCAAAGTTAGGATATCATCGATGCTACCGCTTACAATTATGCAACTTAGATTTATCTTTTCTATCACGACCTATCATTAATCAAATCATTTTACTGATTAGTATATCATAACGTAACAAATAACACTGCTTCTTGCAGACAGCACATTCCTAACCACATTGTCACATAACCTTAAACAACCATCAATCACAAATAAACAGTATTAACTAACTAAATTATCTAAGTCCAAATCAATTTCGAACCACGCTTCATTTCACCAAGCATGCCTTTATTTGTAAATATCAAGTCTAAGACTCTATCTCAAAGTTCAACATTCGTAAATATCACTCATATAATTTTTAAATGACTTATAATAATTTTTAAATAATTAATATCATTTATCATAATTTTTGAAATATCGTAATCATTATAAAATGATTTAAATATCAAATAATTCTATTTTCATTAATATTTAATCAATATTAAATTATTAATGAAACCATTGCCAAAATATTAAAGTTATGTATAATAACTCAAAATATTTTTAAAGTATTAATATTACCCTTAAATAATTTTCAAAACATTTAAAATCATTATTAAATAATTACCATTAATATTTAAATATTAATGAACTATTATCTAAATATTAAAAGTCATTAATTATTACTTAAAATATTTTTAAATCATTTAAATCCTCTTTAAATGATTTTTAAATTAATAAAACTATTATTAAACTATTTATTTAATATAATTATTAAATAAATTTATTATCATTAATATTAACCAAATATCATTAATATTAAATTATTAATGAAAATTCTCAAAAATATTAAAAGTTACATTTTATCCCTTAAAATATTTTAAAATACATTAATCTCATTTAAAATGATTTTTAAATAATTAAAATCATTTTTCTCTAATTTATTTAATATACTAATTAAATAAATTAAATATCATTAATATTCAAATAATTATAAATATTAATGAAAAATATTCTAAATAATCGTAAAGTATTTTTCATAATTTAAAATAATTTTTAAAACCATTTTTTATAATTTTTATAATTTATTTTCTATTTTTAAATAATTTTAAAAAATGTAAATTAAAAATATTAGGGAACCGTCGCTATAGCCTATAGCGACATTAAATCTGTTGCCTTAGGTGTTCTTGAGCTCAAGAACACCGCCGAATTTTTCAAAGTTGCTTGGTTGACCGGTTTGAGTTTGATTCACAGCAGTAATCGAAGTTCGAAAGTTAGCTCAAACATTAGTTGTATAGTACTCATGTAGCACTACAACATCCAACACTCACTTTGATCAAACAATAACACAATAAAAAGATATGATCTGCCAAACATGCTGTCAGACCAAATCTAGGCTTCATCAGAAACCCAGAAATTTGAGCAGCCACTTTCCAGCGTCCACTACATGCTAATTGTTTGATGTTTTTGTGATCTATTACTTTCCGATTGTAGCCTACATATACAACTACAAATCTATTACACAATAAACATATAACATCAACAAATAAAGCAACTAATGCTCATCAAACCATGTCGTATATAAGGTGCTATCAATTTCTGGAAATTCCAAAAACATAAAATAAGGGTCGGATGACCTACTTTGACAGGCCACTGATTTCGACTCGTTTAATATTAAGGAGATTTTAAGGCATAATATTATGGTTATAATATCAGTCTATAACCTTGATTCAACAAAACAACAAAACATCTAACAGAGTGCAAGATCTGGACCGTCAAACATCCTGTCAGACATTTATGGGCAAGTTCTTGACTGCCTAGAAAACTTCCGGTCAATGCCGGTCAACGATATTTGACCGTGAATAACTTCATTTCCAGAAATCAAATAGCTATTCTACCACTTGGATCTTAAAGACCATATACCAGGCTACATAACCCAACACTTAAACAACAAAAACACCAAATATATTAAGATCTACACGGTCTGACATTCGTTGTCAGACCATAACATGAACTTTTTCCAGAAAATTGAAAATCATTGATTTGAGGATTTAGATGTTATGGATTTGTAATATACCAACCCAAATCATCATGTCAGACTACAAACAACATATTTTAACATCAATTCACAAGATCTAACAGCAACTTTTGGACAGAAATTCAAGGTAGGGTTTTATACCTTTGATGAACGATTCTTGATTCGTTGTTACTGATTTGATTAGGGTGTTCGTGGGGTTTGAAATGGGACTGATTTATCTTGATATTTTCGGAGGTTTGAGTGGAAGGAACTCTTGGTTGAGTGTTGTACCAAAAATGGCTAACTAATGTCCATTTCTCTCTCTTCAATCTATTTATAAACAATTTAGATGCATGTATTTGTCATCCCAGGGGGCGATTCGCTGGCAAAATCGTGGATGTGGAGTTGTTGGGGTTGGTAGAATTAGGTTACCTACTAAAGATATTGCCATCTTTGCAAGTTAGCTTACTAAAACACTAAAAAGGGCATTTTGGTCATTTGGTAAATCAATTAAATGGCATTCTTGTAATCTTGACAAACCTTTAGGGTATGACCCTTAGGGTTTAACCCTTAGGGTTCAAACCTAAGGTTTAGCACTTAGCATAAATTATTTTTAGCAACTAAGGTTTGGAAATGAAATAAAATAATTTTAGTTTCTAAAATTTTGAAAAAAATAACTTGTTAATTATATTAAGTTTGTAATTATCTTATACATGGACATTAGGGTTTATTACCCTTAATCATAATTAACTTTGCGAATAAAGCAATTAGGATTTTATAATACCAAAAATTAGGGTTTCCATAATATAATTAGGGTTTCTAGAAATTAAATTAGGGTTCTAGGTTTTAGGGTTTTAATTTACTAATTACGTTTATTTTAATTAGTAATTAAAGTCTATCACACGTGTTATTAATCACTGCAACTCAATTCTTGATAGATCAAACCTCTGGTTTAGGTTTTCGGATTAGGGTTTCTAATATTGGAAATTAGGGTTTTCATTCATAGTTAGGGTTTTCTATAATTAGCAAAATATTAAATAACACAGTTATATATTAGCCTTAAACTCACAATTGAGTTTCAAATTTAGGGTTTCCCCCACAGTAAACTAGGGTTTTACCAATTAACATTAGGGTTTTGAAATTAAACACCATAATTGACCAATAATCAACAGTACAATTTTTTTACAATACATATTTATATGGTAATCGAAAAATCAAAATATTATAATATAATAATATTATTATCATGCCTTGATCAAAACCCGCATCTAGGGTTTGGATTCTATATATGATTTATCTCATTATAATTAACATTATAATTTAAGTTAAAATAATTAACTTAATATCCTCTAACAAATTCATATAATGAAATAATCATTATAATTATTCTAAAATCATTTCATATATTATTTAAATAATATATACCTATACTTTCATAGAAAATAATTAATAAAAGCATTTCCAATAAGGAATTAATTAGTATAAAAATATAATTGATAATAGTCAATAATTCTAAAAATAAATTTATTTTTAATACTTAATGTAATAAATAAATTTTATTTATCACACATATAATTATAATTACACATTACCTCGACATATATCATTCATATTTATTTAAAAAAAAAAAATTTAACGTAAAATTTATGATTTATTTATATGGAAAATATTCCAAGTTGTCACATTCACCTCTCCTTATAAAGATTCCATCCCTAATCACCACTTAAAACCTACACCTACATACCAATCTTCAAGAAGTAGATCTCGATCATGATAAATGATACTAATCAATAACACTTATCTATAGCTTATACGGAAAATTGATCTCGATCATCCCTTTGATCGAACTGGCCATGTTAAGCTTGATTCTGATGCTAACTAATCAAACGATAACACTTATCTATATTCGCATTCCTTACCTCCATTTTCCTTCAAAATAATTTAAAACCTTATTTTCTATTGATCCACACTTAAAACTCTACTAATTCTAGGATTGAGACAATCGAGAGAGATATGTCCTTCCCCTGTTGATACACAAACTTCCTTTCAATCATTCCTAGAGTAGTTCTTTCCACAATTTTGTATATTACAAGACGCTTATACTTCACACCTTGATCTTATTGGTTTATTTGTTCGATGTTGATTTCATTTCCACCCTTGTCCACTATTAATACCTTCCCGCTTCTTCTAAACCTTACCCTTTTTCCCCCATATTCGCATTGAATTACCTCCATTGGTTTTCTAGCCTCCGATCAACTCAAATCTAATCAAGTCATTAAATTTCACCGACATTTCCTTATTTTCCGTAAATTTGATCCATTCTAGCCTTGAGATACTAGCGTAAAAATAATTTTCAAAAAATAAAGTATTCATCCTATGTTGACCACAATCGCGCCCCGATCGCCTAATTCGCTTTCCACCAAAAAAAAATTTTTGCCTCACCTTTCATCATATGAGTGCATAAAAACTTTGCCCTTTCAAACATTCCCTAGCTATTATAAATGCCTTTTCCTTAATTTTGCATATTACAGGTCATTTCTTCTTTTGAATTCTAGCGATAGATTGTTTTGAAGTCTTTAACTCCCAAAGTTGTTTGATTATCTGGTTAATCTTTCGCGGCTAGTATTCCGTTCTGCATAGCTTGATTCTCCATAATCGTAAACTTCTTTGTCGGGTCTGGTTGTCCTCCAGCTTTGTTGACAGATTCTTCTATCCTTTGGTTTCATTTTTGTCTTGACGGCATTTTCATAAATTATTCTTACATACTAAGCCTATCGTAAACGCTTAACATATAACGCAAAACTTTCTATTCAAATAATCATGTACTCAAAATATTAGATTTTGAAAACTCGGTCTACTGTAATAACCAATGACCAAATAAATATCTACTATCTTTATACCAACTTATCCCATTAATCCAACACAGACTCATATTCATAACACTTGACATGCCATAGCACATTCTATTTTAAACATTCGCTATCCCTTTGTGACTTTAAAAGTCGGGATTTACAACTTTGTCCAACACAAACATACTTATCACATATACAACACAGAAACATACATATTCAGCTAATACCAATACTACCTATTTCTTTTGCCTTCACTAAAGATTAACTATTTAGTACCTTATCTATTCCCATCATCCTCAATAATCCATTCACAATTAACTATACCCAGTTCTTCGAACCACACTTATGAGTCCATAAACTTGTCACAGTTATATAAGTTTATTAACTTACCCTAGTTAGACCTTTGGCGTCCATTCGCTGAGGGATTCATAAACATTTCATATAACTATGAGTTAAGAATGTCACATAAGTATGAGTTTTAAGAACTCGTACTTAACCCTATGTTCTCTACCTATGACCTATCTATTTTTTATACACATGAGAAAGGAATCACCCTCTTAACATGCATATAGAAAATAGCGCGACACAAACATTTCAATGATTATCAATGTCAGATACTAAGTAGTTTTTACACCAAGTACAATTCCCCGCCCATACAAAGAATCATACAACTCAAATTACCGATACGAGTCCTCATTGAAATCCCCACCTAATCTTAACCCCCATTTTCCATTCGTATTTCATTTAATCCGTATTCACAATCCTTTCTTGAATCTGTACCATTCACACAGCAATCTTGCTTTAAACTTTCCAATCATAATATTGATTCTTTTCTCGTCATTATAATTTTATCAGATCACGGGGTGATCTCATCGTATATATTATGATTTAATTCTATGTCTTAATTGTTTTGTTTTACGATCTCCTTTCCATGCACTTTCAGTCTTTTAGACTCGATCTATTCACCATTACTGTTCAACTTTATTATTAGAGTTAGGAAACTCTGTGGCTTAACAACTCGCCGAGATTCATCTTTGAATCATACCAACCAACTAACTCTATATGAGTTATTTGTATTTTCAACGTTTCCCTCTGTTCTAAGGTTATAGCCTAAAGTCTAACCCACCTAAGGTTTCTAACCCTATAGCTCTGATACCAAATTGTAAAGTCCCCGAATTCGGATACTTGAAACCCGAACTCGGTACTTCACGATACCATTTCTATGAGCGGAAATATTACTAATAATAATAGCAATAATATACCTTATAAACTTAACTTACATTTATCAGAGTCTAATCCCAAGTACGCAACCTTTACTACATTCTTTACATGATATATAATACATATCATTAACTTAATACAGTATATCTATTACAAAAGATATCAATAACATATTCTGTTTGCTTTCCTTTTCACTTGATCCTGGTCGAGCCTTCTAGCTGTTCACACTTAGCTGAAAACATTTAAATTAAGCAAGAATGAGCATTTGAGTGCCCAGCAAGTATTTATATATATATAAGCTGAAAGAATTTAAATGTTTTCTTTATAATATTCTTCTACAACCAGTCAATAGTTGTGAAGTAATCTGTACCAATAATAATTCATAACAACCCTCTTTCAAATTTTTGAAACTACATATTGACTGTATATGGGGTTTCTGTGACATACTATGAACATTGTTTTTCATTTTCGAAAAGGTTTAGCAGAACTTCATCTGCAAACCGGCATGACTTACGGGCCTGAGGGTGTACAGTCCATGGGCTCTGTATTGATCAATACTACATTGCTAGAACGATATTATCGTTTCACTCGTCTCGCCTTGGGCGATAAAGTTTTTTCCCATGTTCGGATGTTCATATCCGCTTGGTTCCATACCAAAGGTTCTATCTTGTTCAACAATAATATATAATTCAAATATATATGTATATCAAAGGTGTATCAACATGCGATGAATATAATGATTATCCAAGTGGGGACACTTCAGATAATCATTTCTAGAAATTAACGAACATAATATATATCTCAATTATCATATACTAACATGTTGATAATCAATGGGCGATATAATATAGGTTTAATAACTGTACATTAATAATAATAATTTTGAACTTTTACTCGTCCATCAGATAAAGAAAATGCAAAGTTAGATATCATCGATGCTACCGCTTATAATTACGCAACTTAGATTTATCTTTTCTATCACGACCTATCATTAATCAAATCATTTTACCGATTAGTATATCATAACGTAACACATAACATCGCTTTCAGCAACAAGACATTCCTAAACCACATTGTCACATAACCTTAACAACCATCAATCACAAATAAATAGTTAACTAACTAAATTATCTAAGTCCAAATCAATTTTCGAAAACACGCTACTCACCGATGCCTTTATCGGTAAATATCGAGTCTAAGACTCTATCTCAAAGTTCAACATTGTAAATATCACTATATATAATTTTTAAATGACTTATAATAATTTTTAAATAATTAATATCATTTATCATAATTTTTGAAATATCGTAATCATTATAAAATGATTTAAATATCAAACAATTCTATTATCATTAATATTTAATCAATATTAAATTATTAATGAAACCATTGCCAAAATATTAAAGTTATGTATAATAACTCAAAATATTTTTAAAGTATTAATATTACCCTTAAATGATTTTTAAAATATTTAAAATCATTATTAAATAATTACCATTAATATTTAAATATTAATGAACTATTATCTAAATATTAAAAGTCAATAATTATAACTTAAAAATATTTTTAAACCATTTAAATCCTCTTTAAATGATTTTTAAATTAATAAAACCATTATTAAACTATTTATTTAATATAATTATTAAATAAATTTATTATCATTAATATTAACCTAATATCATTAATATTAAATTATTAATGAAAATTCTCCAAAATATTAAAAGTTATATTTTATCCCTTAAAATATTTTAAAATACATTAATCTCATTTAAAATGATTTTTAAATAATTAAAATCATTTTTCTCTAATTTATTTAATATACTAATTAAATAAATTAAATATCATTAATATTCAAATAATTATAAATATTAATGAAAAAATATTCTAAATAATCAAAAAGTATTTTTCATAATTTAAAATAATTTTTAAAACCATTTTTTATAATTTTTATAATTTATTTTCTATTTTTAAATAATTTTCAAAAAACATAAATTAAAAATAATAGAACTGTCGCTTATAGCCTATATAACATGACATAAATTGTTTGCCTTAAGTGTTCTTGAGCTCAAGAACACGCTGAATCGATTTGTGTGTTGCTTGTTTCGACTTTCTGGTTTGATTCATAAGTGTAATCGAGTTCGAAGTTAGTTCAAACATTAGTCAGATAGTACTCATGTAGCACTACAACATCCAACACTCACTTTGATCAAAAAATAACACAATAAAAAGATATGATCTGCCAAACATGCTGTCAGACCAAATCTAGGCTTCATCAGAAACCCAGAAATTCGAGCAGCCACTTTCCAACGTCCACTACATGCTAATTGTTTGATGTTTTTATGATCTATTACTTTCAGGATCAGAAATCATATATACAAATACACATCTATTACACAATAAACATATATAACATCAACAAATAAAGCAACTAATGCTCTGGCCAAACCATGTCGAACATAGGTGCTATCGGCCGGAAATTCGTAAATGTAAAATACGGTCGGATGACCTACTTTAACCAATGCCAACGATTTCATTTACTCATTTAATATTAAGGAGATTTTAAGGCATAATATTATGGTTATAATATCACTATAACCTTGATTCAACAAAACAACAAAACATCTAATGTAATGCAAGATCTCGGACCATCAAACATCCCGTCCGACATTTCGGGCAAGTTTCGATCGCCCGTAAAACATCCTCGGCCAATGCCATTAATGGTATTTGACCGTGAATAACTTCATTTCCGTAAATCAAATAGCTATTCTACCACTTGGATCTTAAAGACCATATACCGTGCTACATAACCCAACACTTAAACAACAAAAAACACCAAATATACTAAGATTCTACACGATCCCGACATTCGTTGTCGCACCATAACATGAACTTTTTCCGTAAAATTGAAAATCATTGATTTGAGGATTTAGATGTTATGGATTTGTAATATACCAACCCAAATCATCATGTTAGACTACAAACACATAATTTTAACATCAATTCACAAGATCTAACAGCAACTTTTGGACAGAAATTCAAGGTAGGGTTTTATATCTTTGATGCACGATTCTTGATTCGTTGTTACTGATATGATTAGGGTGTTCGTGGGGTTTGAAATGGGACTGATTTATCTTGATATTTTCGGAGGTTTGAGTGGAAGGAACTCTTGGTTGAGTGTTGTACTAAAAATGGCTAACTAATGTCCATTTCTCTCTCTTCAATCTATTTATAAACAATTTAGATGCATGTATTGGTCATCCTAGAGGCTGATTGCTGGCAAAATCGTGGATGTGGAGTTGTTGGGGTTGGTAGAATTAGGTTACCTACTAAATATATTGCCATCTTTGCAAGTTAGCTTACTAAAACACTAAAAAGGGCATTTTGGTCATTTGGTAAATCAATTAAATGGCATTCTTGTAATCTTGACAAACCTTAGGGTTCGGCCTTGGTGGTTGACCTTAGGGTTCAACCCTAAGGTTTAGCACTTAGCATAAATTATTTTTAGCAACTAGGGTTTGAAATGAAATAAAATAATTTTAGTTTCTAAAATTTTGAAAAAAATAACTTGTTAATTATATTAAGTTTGTAATTATCTTATACATGGACATTAGGGTTTATTACCCTTAATCATAATTAACTTTGCTAATAAAGCAATTAGGATTTTATAATACCAAAAATTAGGGTTTCCATAATATAATTAGGGTTTCTAGAAATTAAATTAGGGTTCTAGGTTTTAGGGTTTTAATTTACTAATTACGTTTATTTTAATTAGCAATTAAAGTCTATCACACGTGTTATTAATCACTGCAACTCAATTCTTGACAGATCAAACCTCCGGTTTAGGTTTCCGGATTAGGGTTTCTAATATTGGAAATTAGGGTTTTCATTCATAGTTAGGGTTTTCTATAATTAGCAAAATATTAAATAACACAGATATATATTAGCCATAAACTCACAATTGAGTTTCAAATTTAGGGTTTCCCCATAGTAAACTAGGGTTTTACCAATTAACATTAGAGTTTTGAAATTAAACACCATAATTGACCAATCATCAACAATACAATTTTTTTACATTACATATTTATATGGTACTGAAAAATCAAAATATTATAATATAATAATATTATTATCATGCCTTGATCAAAACCGCATCTAGGGTTTGGATTCTATATCCGATTTATCCATTATAATTAAAATTATAATTTAAGTTAAAATAATTAAATTAATATCCCGAATAAATTTATATAATGAAATAATCATTATAAGTATTCTAAAATCATTTCATATATTATTTAAATAATATATACCTATACTTTCATAGAAAATAATTAATAAAAGCATTTCCAATAAGGAATTAATTAGTATAAAAATATAATTGATAATAGTCAATAATTCTAAAAATAAATTTATTTGTAATACTTAATGTAATAAATAAATTTTATTTATCACACATATAATTATAATTACACATTACCTCGACACATATCATTCATATTTATATTTTTAAAAAAAAAATTATACATAAAATTTATGATTTATTTATATGGAAAATATCAAGTTGTCACATTCACCTCCCTTATAAAGATTCCATCCCTAATCACCACTTAAAACTTTACACATACCTGTGGTACATAACATACTCAATCTTCGCAAGTAGATCTCGATCATCTTTGATCTAATGTATCTTTAACTAATCACATAACACTTATCTATTCGCTTATACGTAAAATTTATTTCTAATAGTAACTCAATTTCCTTCGAGTCAGATCCCCTGCTGCCACGTTTATATCTTGAACGGCCATGTTGAAGACGCTTGTAGCTTGATTCTATTGGTTTATTTGTTGATGTTTCGGTCCATTGTTGCCAATGTCCTCGCCGCCTTTTCCCCGTATTCACATTCCTTACCTCCATTCTCCTTCTTGAACAGTCTCCCACCTTATTTTCCATTGATCCACACTTGAAACACCTACTATTCATTCTAGGATTGAGACAATCGGGAGAGATATGTCCCTTCTGCCCGTACTTACAGCATACAAACTTCCCTTTCAAACATTCCTAGAGTAGTTCTTTCCACAATTTTGTATATTACACCACCTGCTTATACTTCACACCTTCTTTCTTCACCTGCACACTCCCAAAGTTGTTCGCCTTCCTCTTTTCATTTCCACCCTTACTTCCACTATTAATTCCTACCTTCCCAGTTCTCTAAACCTTACCCTTGTTCCTCCTTACCTTGTTGTAGAGCCAGGGTTTGAATTCCAGCTCAAACATCCGTGCCTTTCTAGCCTCCGTATCAACTTGATGCGGAGCAAATCTAGTCAAGTCATTAAATTTCACTGACATTTCACTTGCTTTAACTCCAGAAATTTCACCTCCATTCTAGCCTGTATACTAGCAGAAAAATAATTTTCAAAAAATAAAGTCTTAAACCTATCCCATGTTACCACACCTGCTCCTGCCCTCGCCTAATTCGCTTTTCCACCAAAAAAATTTTGCCTCACCCTTCATCATACAGGTGGCAAAAGCGATTTTTGCCCCTTCAGCTACCCTAGCTATTATAAATGCCTTCTCAATTTCCTTAACCCAAGTTTGGGCTTCTACAGGGTCATTTGTACCTTTGAATTCTGGCGATAGGACCACCTTGAAGTCTTTAACGTTCGACGTTTGATTATCTGGTTAATCTTTCACGGCTAGTATTCCGCTCGTGATAGCTTGATTCTCCATAATCGTAAACTTCTTTTGTCCGTCCGGGTTGTCCTCCAAATTTTGTCGATGTGATTCTTCTATCCTTTGGTTTCATTTTTGTCTTGACGGCATTTTCATAAATTATTCTTACATACTAAGCCTATCGTAAACGCTTAACATATAACGCAAAACTTTCTATTCAAATAATCATGTACTCAAAATATTAGATTTTGAAAACTCCTATTTCATCAGAATAACCAAAGGACCAAATAAATATCTACTATCTTTATACCAACTTATCCCATTAATCCAACATGCACTCATATTCATAACACTTGACATGCCATAGACATTCTATTTTAAACATTCGCTATCCCTTTGTGACTTCAAAAGTCTGGATTTACAACTTTGTCCAACACAAACATACTTATCACATATACAACACGTAAACATACATATTCATATTCACTAATACCAATACTACCTATTTCTTTTGCCTTCACTAAAGATTAACTATTTAGTACCTTATCTATTCCCATCATCCTCAATAATCCATTCACAATTAACTATACCCTAGCTTCTTCGAACCACACTTATGAGTCCATAAACTTGTCACGCGCTTATATGAGTTTATTAACTTACCCTAGTCGCACCTTTCAAGGCCCATTCACGAGGGATTCATAAACATTTCATATAACTATGAGTTAAGAATGTCACATAAGTATGAGTTTTAAGAACTCGTACTTAACCCTATGTTCTCTATCTATGACTTATCTATTTTTTATACGCATGAGAAAGGAATCACCCTCTTAACATGCATATAGAAAATAGCGCGACACAAACATTTCAATGATTATCAATGTCAGATACTAAGTAGTTTTTACACCAAGTACAATTCCCCGCCCATACAAAGAATCATACAACTCAGCTGCCGACATGAGTCCTCATTGAAATCCCCACCTAATCTTAACCCCCATTTTCCATTCGTATTTCATTTAATCCGTATTCACAATCCTTTCTTGAATCTGTACCATTCACACAGCAATCTTGCTTTAAACTTTCCAATCATAATATTGATTCTTTCCGGTCATTATAATTTTATCGATCAATGTAAGATCTCATCGTATATATTATGATTTAATTCTATGTCTTAATTGTTTTGTTTTACGATCTCCTTTCCATGCACTTTCAGTCTTTTAGACTCGATCTATTCACCATTACTGTTCAACTTTATTATTAGAGTTAGGAAACTCTGTGGCTTAACAACTCGCCGAGATTCATCTTTGAATCATACCAACCAACTAACTCTATATGAGTTATTTGTATTTTCAACGTTTCCCTCTGTTCTAAGGTTATAGCCTAAAGTCTAACCCACCTAAGGTTTCTAACCCTATAGCTCTGATACCAAATTGTAAAGTCCCCGAATTCGGATACTTGAAACCCGAACTCAGTACTTCACGATACCATTTCTATGAGCGGAAATATTACTAATAATAATAGCAATAATATATACCTTATAAACTTAACTTACATTTATCAGAGTCTAATCCCAAGTACGCACCCTTTACTACATTCTTTACATGATATATAATGCATATCATTAACTTAATACAGTATATCTATTACAAAAGATATCAATAACATATTCTGTTTGCTTTCCTTTTCACTTGATCCTGGCCGAGCCTTCTAAATTGTTTCACACTTAGTAAAAAAAACATTTAAATTAAGCAAGGATGAGCATTGAGTGCCCAAAGAAGTATTTATATATATATAAGTCAAAGAATTTAAATGTTTTCTTTTAATATTCTTCTACAACCAAATAATAGTTGTGAAGTAATCTGCACCAATAATAATTCATAACAACCCTCTTCAAATTTTTGAAACTACATATCGATCAGATATGGGGTTTCGTGACATACTATGAACATTGTTTTCATTTTCGAAAAGGTTTAGCAGTAACTTCATCCGCAAACCCAGATGACTTACGGCCCGAGGGTGTACAAATCCACGGGCTCAGATTGATCAATACTATATGCTAGAACGATATTATCGTTTCACCGTTCGCCTTTGGGCGCATAAAAGTTTTCCCATGTTCGGATGTTCATATCCGCTTTCGGGTTCCATACCAAAGGTTCTATCTTGTTCAACAATAATATATAATTCAACGATATGTATATCAAAGGTGTATCAACATGCGATGAATATAATGATTATCCAAGTGGGGACACTCAGATAATCATTTCTAGAAATTAACTAATGTAATATATATCCTCAATTATCATATACTAACATGTTGATAATCAATGGGCATGATATAATATAGGTTTAATAATCAGACATTAATAATAATAATTTTGAACTTCTTATCATTCATCACATAAAGAAAATGCAAAGTTAGGATATTTCCTCGATGCTACCGCTTACAATTACGCAACTTAAATTTATCTTTTCTATCACGACCTATCATTAATCAAATCATTTTACCGATTAAGATATCATAACGAACACATAACATCGCTTTCGCAAACAAAGACATTCCTAACCACATTGTCACATAACCTTAACAACCATCAATCACAAATAAATAGTTAACTAACTAAATTATCTAAGTCCAAATCAATTTCTCGAACCACGCTACCACCGACAAACTTTTATTTGTAAATATCGAGTCTAAGACTCTATCTCAAAGTTCAAAATTCAGAATATCACCATATAATTTTTAAATGAATTATAATAATTTTTAAATAATTAATATCATTTATCATAATTTTGAAATATCGTAATCATTATAAAATGATTTAAATATCAAACAATTCCTATTATCATTAATATTTAATCAATATTAAATTATTAATGAAACCATCGCTAAAATATTAAAGTTATGTATAATAACTCAAAATATTTTTAAAGTATTAATATTACCCTTAAATGATTTTTAAAATATTTAAAATCATTATTAAATAATTACCATTAATATTTAAATATTAATGAACTATTATCTAAATATTAAAAGTCATTAATTATAACTTAAAAATATTTTTAAACCATTTAAATCCTCTTTAAATGATTTTTAAATTAATAAAACTATTATTAAACTATTTATTTAATATAATTATTAAATAAATTTATTATCATTAATATTAACTCTAATATCATTAATATTAAATTATTAATGAAAATTCTCCAAAAATATTAAAAGTTATATTTTATCCCTTAAAATATTTTAAAATACATTAATCTCATTTAAAATGATTTTAAATAATTAAAATCATTTTTTCTCTAATTTATTTAATATACTAATTAAATAAATTAAATATCATTAATATTCAAATAATTATAAATATTAATGAAAAATATTCTAAATAATCAAAAAGTATTTTTCATAATTTAAAATAATTTTTAAAACCATTTTTATAATTTTATAATTTATTTTCTATTTTTAAATAATTTTCTAAAAAAACATAAATTAAAAATAATAGAACCGTCGCTATAGCCTATAACGACACAAATTGTTGCCTTAGGTGTTCTTGAGCTCAAGAACACCGCTGAATTCGCTTTTGTGTTGCTTGCTCGACCGTGTTTGATTCATGTTGTAATCGAGTTCGAAAGTTAGTTCAAACATTAGTCAGATAGTACTCATGTAGCACTACAACATCCAACACTCACTTTGATCAAAAAATAACACAATAAAAAGATATGATCTCGCCAAACATGTCGTCGACTCAAATCTAGGCTTCATCGTAAACCCGTAAATTGAAAGTACCACTTTCCAACGTCCACTACATGCTAATTGTTTGAAGTTTTTGTGATCTATTACTTTTATTGTAGCCTATATATACAAATATGTGTCTATTACACAATAAACATATAACATCAACAAATAAAGCAACTAATGCTCCTGGTCAAACCATGTCGATATATAGGTGTTATCGGCTTTCGAAATTCGTAAATGTAAAAATACGGCCTAATGACCTACTTTAACCTACCAACGATTTCATTCATTTAATATTAAGGAGATTTTAAGGCATAATATTATGGTTATAATATCACTATAACCTTGATTCAACAAAACAACAAAACATCTAATGTAATGCAAGATCTCGACCAACAAACATCCCCGCCGACATTTCAAGCAAGTTCTCGATCGCCCGTAAAACATCCGGCCAATGCCTTGGCCAACAACAGATTTCGACCGTGAATAACTTCATTTCCGTAAATCAAATAGCTATTCTACCACTTGGATCTTAAAGACCATATACCGTGCTACATAACCCAACACTTAAAAACAACAAAAACACCAAATATACTAAGATTCACACTATTCGACATTCGCTGTCGCACTATAACATGAACTTTTTCCGTAAAATTGAAAATCATTGATTCGAGGATTTAGATGTTATGGATTTGTAATATACCAACCTGCATCATCATGTTAGACTACAAACAACATATTCTAACATCAATTCACAAGATCTAACAAAGAACTTTTTGGATGTAAATTCAAGGTAGGGTTTTATATCTTTGATGCACGATTCTTGATTCGTTGTTACTGATATGATTAGGGTGTTCGTGGGGTTTGAAATGGACCGATTTATCTTGATATTTTGGGAGGTTTGAGTGGAAGGAACTCTTGGTCGAGTGTCACAAAAATGGCTAACTAATGTCCATTTCTCTCTCTTCAATCTATTTATAAACAATTTAGATGCATGTATCGTCATCCTAGAGGTCGATCACTAGCAAAATCGTGGATGTGGAGTTGTTGGGGTTGGTAGAATTAGGTTACCTACTAAATATATTGCCATCTTTGCAAGTTAGCTTACTAAAACACTAAAAAGGGCATTTTCGGGTCATTTGGTAAATCAATTAAATGGCATTCTTGTAATCTTGACAAACCTTTAGGTTCGCCCTTGTGGTTTCGAACCTTAGGGTTCAACCCTAAGGTTTAGCACTTAGCATAAATTATTTTTTAGCAACTAGGTTTGAATGAAATAAAATAATTTTAGTTTCTAAAATTTTGAAAAAAAAATAACTGTTAATTATATTAAGTTTGTAATTATCTTATACATGGACATTAGGTTTATTACCCTTAATCATAATTAACTTTGCTAATAAAGCAATTAGGGTTTTATAATACCAAAAATTAGGGTTTCCATAATATAATTAGGGTTTCTAGAAATTAAATTAGGGTTCTAGGTTTTAGGTTTTAATTTACTAATTACGCTTATTTTAATTAGCAATTAAAGTCTATCACACGTGTTATTAATCATCGCAACTCAATTTCGATGTATCAAACCTCCTGCTTAGGTTTTTCCTGATTAGGTTTCTAATATTGGAAATTAGGTTTTCATTCATAGTTGTGGTTTTCTATAATTAGCAAAATATTAAATAACACAGTTTATATATTAGCCATAAACTCACAATTGAGTTTCAAATTTGTGGTTTCCACAGTAAACTAGGGTTTTACCAATTAACATTAGAGTTTTGAAATTAAACACCATAATTGACCAATCATCAACAATACAATTTTTTTACATTACATATTTATATGGTAACGAAAAATCAAAATATTATAATATAATAATATTATTATCATGCCTTGATCAAAACCTGTATCTAGGGTTTGATTCTATATCCGATTTATCTCATAATTAAAATTATAATTTAAGTTAAAATAATTAAATTAATATCCTAATAAATTTATATAATGAAATAATCATTATAAGTATTCTAAAATCATTTCATATATTATTTAAATAATATATACCTATACTTTCATAGAAAATAATTAATAAAAGCATTTCCAATAAGGAATTAATTAGTATAAAAATATAATTGATAATAGTCAATAATTCTAAAATAAATTTATTTCATAATACTTAATGTAATAAATAAATTTTATTTATCACACATATAATTATAATTACACATTACCTCGACACATATCATTCATATTATATTTTAAAAAAAATTTATACGTAAAATTTATGATTTATTTATATGGAAAATATTCTGTCACATTACATTCACCTCCCTTTATAAAGATTCCATCCCTAATCACCACTTAAAACTTACACATACCAGTACATAACATACTCAATCTTCGCAGAAAGAGATCTCGATCATCTTTGATCGTAATGCATCTTTTAACTAATCACATAACACTTATCTATCTCGCTTATACTGGAAAAATTTATTTCATTGTAACTCAATTTCCTTCCGAGTCAGATCCCCTGCTGCCACTTATATCTTCGAATTGGCCATGTCAAGACGCCATAGCTTGATTCTATCGGGTTTATTTGTTGATGCTTCGGCCTGCTGTTGCCAATGTCCCGCTACCTTTTCCCCCGTATTCACATTCCTTACCTCCATTCTCCTTCTCAATCAGCCTCCCACCTTATTTTCCATCGATCCACACTTGAAACACCTACTATTCATTCTAGGATCGAGACACCTGGAGAGATACGTCCTTCCCGCCCTGCATTTCACAAAAAGATACAAACTTCCCTTTCAAACATTCCCCAGAGGGTTCTTTCCACAATTTTGCATATTACACCACTCGCTTCTACTTCACACCTTCTTTTCTTCACCCCGCACACCCCAAAGTTGTTCGCCTTCCTCTTTTCATTTCCACCCTTACTTCCACTATTAATTCCTACCTTCCCAGCTTCTCTAAACCTTACCCTTGTTCCTCCTTACCTTGTTGTAGAGCTGTGGTTTGAATTCCATTTCAAACATTCGTGGTTTCCATAGCCTCCAGATCAACTCGATGCGTAGCAAATCTAGTAAAGTCATTAAATTTCACCGACATATCACTCGCTTTAACTCCGTAAATTTCACCTCCATTCTAGCCCTCAGATACTAGCAGTAAAAATAATTTTCAAAAATAAAGTCTTAAACCTATCCCATGTTACCACACCTGCTCCCCCGCCTCGCCTAATTCGCTTCCACCAAAAAACATTTTGCCTCACCCTTCATCATACAGTGGCAAAAGCGATCTTTTTGCCCTTTCCACCCTAGCTATTATAAATGCCTTCTCAATTTCCTTAACCCAAGTTTGGGCTTCTGCTGTATCATTTGTACTTTCAATTCCAAGCGATAGACCACCTTGGAAGTATTTAACGCTCGATGTTTGATTATCCGTTAATCTTTCATTAGTATTCCGCTCAGATAGCATGATTCTCCATAATCGTAAACTTTTTGCTCGTCCGGGTTGTCCTCCAGCCTTTGTGTCGATGATTCTTCTATCCTTTGGTTTCATTTCATTGCCTCGACAGCATTTTCATAAATTATTCTTACATACTAAGCCTATCATAAACGCTTTAACATATAACGCAAAACTTTCTATTCAAATAATCATGTACTCAAAATATTAGATTTTGAAAACTCCTGGCCATCAGAATAACCAAATGACCAAATAAATATCTACTCTTTATACCAACTTATCCCATTAATCCAACATGCACTCATATTCATAACACTCGACATGCCATAGCACATTCTATTTTAAACATTCGCCATCCCTTTCAGGACTTCAAAAGTCTGGATTTACAACTTTGTCCAACACAAACATACTTATCACATATACAACATGTAAACATACATATTCAGCCTAATACCAATACTACCTATTTCTTTTGCCTTCACTAAAGATTAACTATTTAGTACCTTATCTATTCCCATCATCCTCAATAATCCATTCACAATTAATTATACCCAGCTTCTTCAACCACACTTATGAGTCCATAACTTGTCACAGCTTATACGAAAAGTTTAACTTACCCCTAGTCGTACTTTTCAAGGCCCATTCACGAGGATTCATAAACATTTCATATAACTATGAGTTAAGAATGTCACATAAGTATGAGTTTTAAGAACTCAGATTTTAACCCTATGTTCTCTATCTATGACTTATCTATTTTTATACGCATGAGAAAGGAATCACCTCATAATACGACATAGAAAATAAATATGATGATAAACATTTCAATGATTATCAATGTCGATACTAAGTAGTTTTTACACCAAGTACAATTCCCCTACCCATACAAGGAATCATACAACTCAAATTGGCCTATTATGAGTCCTCATTGAAATCCCCACCTAATCTTAACCCCTTTTTCCATTTGTATTTCATTTAATCCAGATTCACAATCCTTTCTTGAATCAGCATCATTCACATGTTAATCTTGCTTTTAAACTTTCCAATCATAATATTGATTCTTTTCTCGGTCATTATAATTTTATCGATCACGGGTGATCTCATCAGATATATTATGATTTAATTCTATGTCTTAATTGTTTTGTTTTATTTATCTCCTTTCCACGCACTTTCGCCTTTTTTAGACTCGATCTATTCACCATTATCGTTCAACTTTTATTATTAGAGTTAGAAACTCGTGGCTTAACAACTCGCCGAGATTCATCTTTCGAATCATACCAACCAACCAACTCTATATGAGTTATTTGTATTTTCAACGCTTCTCTCGTTTCTAAGGTTATAGCCTCAAAGTCTAAACCAACCTAAGGTTTCTAACCCTATAGCTCGATATCAAATTAGAAGTCCCTAATTCTTGATACTTGAAACCCTAACTCTAAGATTTCATTTATAACATTTCTATGAGCTTGGAAATATTACTAATAATAATAGCAATAATATACCTTATAAACTTAACTTACATTTATCGTAGTCTAATCCTCAAGCACGCAACCTTTACTACATTCTTTTTATATGATATATAATACATATCATTAACTTAATACGCCTATCTATTACAAAAGATATCAATAACATATTCTCGCTTGCTTTCCTTTTCACTTGATCCTCCGTCGAGCCTTCTAAATTGTTTCACACTTTTAAATAAAACATTTAAATTAAGCAAGGATGAGTATTTGAGTGCCCAAAGAAGTATTTATATATATATGTCGTAAAGAATTTAAATGTTTTCTTTATAATATTCTTCACAACCAAATAATAGTTGTGAAGTAATCTGTACTCAATAATAATTCATAACAACCCTCTTTCAAATTTTTGAAACTACATATCGACCAGATAATGGGGTTTCGTGATATACTATGAACATTGTTTTTCATTTTCGAAAAGGTTTAGCAGTAACTTCATCCGCAAATCTAAGCATTTAATTTACTTGCCCGAGGGTGTACAAATCCACGGGCCCTCAGACGATCAATACTATATTGCTGTAACGATATTATCGTTTCACTCATTCCACTTTGGGCGATAAAAGTTTTCCCATGTTCTGGATGTTCATATCCGTCTTGTTCCATACCAAAGGTTCTATCTTGTTCAACAATAATATATAATTCAAATATATGTATATCAAAGGTGTATCAACATGCGATGAATATAATGATTATCCAAGTGGGGACACTTCAGATAATCATTTCTAGAAATTAACTAATGTAATATATATCCAATTATCATATACTAACATGTTGATAATCAATGGGCGATATAATATAAGTTTAATAATCAGACATTAATAATAATAATTATGAACTTACTTCTCGTCTCATCAGACAAAGAAAATGCAAAAGTTAGATATCACCGACTACCGCTATAATTACGCAACTTAGATTTATCTTTTCTATCACTTAATCTATCATTAATCAAATCATTTTACCGATTAAGATATCATAACGAACACATAACACGCGCTTCAGCAACAAGACATTCCTAACCACATGTCACATAACCTTAATAAACTATCAATCACAAATAAAAAGCTTAACTAACTAAATTATCTAAGTCCAAATCAATTTCTAACTATGCTTACATTACCACCGATGCCTTTATTTGTAAATATCTAGTCTAAGACTCTATCTCAAAGTTCAACATTCGTAAATATCACTATATAATTTTTAAATGACTTATAATAATTTTTAAATAATTAATATCATTTATCATAATTTTGAAATATCGTAATCATTATAAAATGATTTAAATATCAAATAATTCTATTATCATTAATATTTAATCAATATTAAATTATTAATGAAATCATCGCTAAAATATTAAATTTATGTATAATAACTCAAAATATTTTTAAAGTATTAATATTACCTTTAAATGATTTTTTAAACATTTTAAAATCATTATTAAATAATTACCATTAATATTTAAATATTAATGAACTATTATCTAAATATTAAAAGTCATTAATTATAACTTTAAAATATTTTTAAACCATTTAAATCCTCTTTAAATGATTTTTAAATTAATAAAACTATTATTAAACTATTTATTTAATATAATTATTAAATAAATTTATTATCATTAATATTAACTTAATATCATTAATATTAAATTATTAATGATAATTTCCAAAAAATATTAAAAGTTACATTTTATCCCTTAAAATATTTTAAAATACATTAATCTCATTTAAAATGATTTTAAATAATTAAAATCATTTTTCTCTAATTTATTTAATATACTAATTAAATAAATTAAATATCATTAATATTCAAATAATTATAAATATTAATGAAAAATATTCTAAATAATCGTAAAGTGTTTTTCATAATTTAAAATAATTTTAAAACCATTTTTATAATTTTATAATTTATTTTCTATTTTTAAATAATTTTCTAAAAAACAAAAATTAAAAATAATAGGAACTGTCTATAGCCTATAATGACATAAATCTTTTGCCTTGTGTGTTCTTGAGCTCAAGAACACAAATGTAATTCTGGTTTCAAAGTTGCTTGCTCGACCGGTTCGATTCACAAAGGTAATCGAAGTTCGAAGTTAGTTCAAACATTAGTCAGATAGTACCATGAAAGTAATCTACAACTTCCAAACACTCACTTTGATCAAACAATAACACAATAAAAGATACGATCCGCCAAACATGTTATCGTATTCAAATCTAAAGCTTCATCGTAAACCTGTAAATTCGAAAGAAATGCCCACTTTCCAAATCATTCACTATATGCTAATTGTTTGATGTTTTTGTGATCTATTACTTCAGATTCAGCCTCATATATACAAATACGCATCTATTACACAATAAACATATAACATCAACAAATAAAGCAACTAATGCTCTAATCAAACCATGTCGATATAAGGTGCTATCAGCTTCGAAATTCTGTAAATGTAAAATACGGCTCAATTTAATCTATTTTCGACCTACCACTTTTTTCTATTCGCTTAATATTAAGGAGATTTTAAGGCATAATATTATGGTTATAATATCATTCTATAACCTTGATTCAACAAAACAACAAAAATCTAATGTATCGCAAGATCCGGACCACAAACATCCTCGGTTAGACATTTTCGGCAAGTTTCGATTGCCCGTAAAATATCCTATTAATTCGTACAACTTCAGATTCGATCGTGAATAACTTTATTTCCGTAAATCAAATAGCTATTCTACCACTTGGATCTTAAAGACCATATACTGTGCTACATAACCCAACACTTAAACAACAAAAAACACCAAATATATTAAGATTCACACTATTCGACATTCGTTGTCGCACTCATAACATGAACTTTTTCCAGAAAATTGAAAATCATTGATTTGAGGATTTAGATGTTATGGATTTGTAATATACCAACCCAAATCATCATGTTAGACTACAAACAACATATTTTAACATCAATTCACAAGATCTAACAGCAACTTTTGGATGTAAATTCATGTAGGGTTTTATACCTTTGATGAACGATTCTTGATTCGTTGTTACCGATTTGATTAGGTGTTCGTGGGGTTTGAAATGGGACCGATTTATCTTGATATTTTTTTGAGGTTTGAGTGGAAGGAACTATTTCGTTGAGTGTTGTACCAAAAATGGCTAACTAATGTCCATTTTCTCTTCAATCTATTTATAAACAATTTAGATGCATGTATCGGGTCATCCCAGAGGCCGATTGCTAGCAAAATCGTGGGATGTGGAGTCATTGGGGTTGGTAGAATTAGGTTACCTACTAAAGATATTGCCATCTTTGCAAGTTAGCTTACTAAACACTAAAAGGGCATTTTGGTCATTTGGTAAATCAATTAAATGGCATTCTTGTAATCTCGACCTAACCTCAGTGGTTCGACCTTTAGTGGTTTGACCCTTGGACTTCAACCTCAAGGTTTAGCACTTAAATATAAATTATTTTTAGCAACTAGGGTTTGAAATGAAATAAAATAATTTTAGTTTCTAAAATTTTGAAAAAAAATAACTTGTTAATTATATTAAGTTTGTAATTATCTTATACATGGACATTAGGTTTATTACCCTTAATCATAATTAACTTTGCTAATAAAGCAATTAGGATTTTATAATACCAAAATTAGGGTTTCCATAATATAATTAGGTTTTAGAAATTAAATTAGGTTCTAGGTTTTAGGTTTTAATTTACTAATTACGCTTATTTTAATTATCAATTAAAGTCTATCACACGTGTTATTAATCAACGTTAACTCAATTTCGACAGATCAAACCTCCTATTAGGTTTCTTGATTAGGTTTCTAATATTGGAAATTAGGTTTTCATTCATAGTTGTGGTTTTCTATAATTAGCAAAATATTAAATAACACAAATATATATTAGCCATAAACTCACAATTGAAGTTTCAAATTTAGGGTTTCCCCATAGTAAACTAGGGTTTTACCAATTAACATTGTGGTTTTGAAATTAAACACCATAATCGACCAATCATCAACAATACAATTTTTTTACAAAGACATATTTATATGGTAATCTAAAAATCAAAATATTATAATATAATAATATTATTATCATGCTTTGATCAAAACCTGCATCTAGTGGTTCGATTCTATATCCGATTTATCTCATTATAATTAAAATTATAATTTAAGTTAAAATAATTAAATTAATATCTCAAAAAATTTATATAATGAAATAATCATTATAAGTATTCTAAAATCATTTCATATATTATTTAAATAATATATACCTATACTTTCATAGAAAATAATTAATAAAAGCATTTCCAATAAGTGAATTAATTAGTATAAAAATATAATTGATAATAGTCAATAATTCTAAAAATAAATTTATTTATAATACTTAATGTAATAAATAAATTTTATTTATCACACATATAATTATAATTACACATTACTCGACACATATCATTCATATTTATTTTTTAAAAAAAAATTTATACGTAAAATTTATGATTTATTTATATGGAAAATATCTAAGTCATCACATTCACCTCCCTTATAAAGATTCCATCCCTAATCACCACTTAAAACTTACACATACTGTGGTACATAGCATACTCAATCTTCGAAGTAGATCTCGATCATCTTCGATCGAATGTATCTTTAACTAATCACATAACACTTATCTATTCGCTATACGGAAAATTTATTTCTAATAGAACTCAATTTTTCTCGAGTCAGCATCCCCTGCTGCCACTTATATCTTGAATCTGCCATGTCAAGACGCCATAGCTTGATTCTATCGGGTTTATTTGTTGATGCTTCATCCCGTTGTTGCCAATGTCCTGCCGCTTTCCCCGTATTCACATTCCTTACCTCCATTCTCCTTCTTGAACAGTCTCCCACCTTATTTTCCATTGATCCACACTTGAAACACCTACTATTCATTCTAGGATTGAGATAACCTGGAGAGATATGTCCCTTCTCACTGCATTTCTTACAAAAAGATACAAACTTCCCTTTCAAACATTCCCTGTGTGGTTCTTTCCACAATTTTGCATATTACACCACTTGCTTCTACTTCACACCTTCTTGCTTCACCTGCACACTCCCAAAGTTGTTCGCCTTCCTCTTTTCATTTCCACCCTTACTTCCACTATTAATTCCTACCTTCCCATTCTCTAAACATTACCCTTGTTCCTCCTTACTTGTTGTAGAGCTGTGGTTTGAATTCCAAATTTCAAACATTCGTGGCTTCTCAGCCTCCAGATCAACTTGATGAAAGAGCAAATCTAGTCAAGTCATTAAATTTCACCGACATATCACCTTGCTTTAACTCCGTAAATTTCACCTCCATTCTAGCCTCAGATACTAAAGGTAAAATAATTTTCAAAAATAAAGTCTTAAACCTATCCCATGTTACCACACCTCGCCTCCCGCCTCGCCTAATTCTTTCCACCAAAAAAATTTTGCCTCACCTTCATCATACAGTGGCAAAAGCGATCTTTTGCCCTTCACCACCCTAGCTATTATAAATGCCTTCTCAATTTCCTTAACCCAAGTTTGGGCTTCTACAGGTCATTTGTACTTTGAATTCTCGCGATAGACCACCTTTCAAGTATTTAACGCTCGATGTTTGATTATCCGTTAATCTTTCGCGCTTAGTATTCCGCTCAAGATAGCTTCGATTCTCCATAATCAGAACTTTTTTTAGTCCGTTGTCCTCCGCCTTTTGTCGATGATTCTTCTATCCTTGGTTTCGCTTTCATTTCGACGGCATTTTCATAAATTATTCTTACATACTAAGCCTATCGTAAACGCTTAATATATAACGCAAAACTTTCTATTCAAATAATCATGTACTCAAAATATTAGATTTTGAAAACTCCTACCATCGTAATAACCAAATGACCAAATAAATATCTACCTCTTTATACCAACTTATCCCATTAATCCAACATGCATCATATTCATAACACTTGACATGCCATAGCACATTCTATTTTAAACATTCGCTATCCCTTCGTGACTTCAAAAGCTCTGGATTTACAACTTTGTCCAACACAAACATACTTTATCACATATACAACATGTAAACATACATATTCACCTAATACCAATACTACCTATTTCTTTTGCCTTCTTTCACTAAAGATTAACTATTTAGTACCTTATCTATTCCCATCATCCCTCAATAATCCATTCACAATTAATTATACCCAGCTTCTTCAACCACACTTATGAGTCCATAAACTTGTCACAGCTTATATGAGTTTACTTAACTTACCCTACAATTTAATTTTCAAGGCCCATTCACGAGGGATTCATAAACATTTCATATAACTATGAGTTAAGAATGTCACATAAGTATGAGTTTTAAGAACTCAGATTTAACCCTATGTTCTCTATCTACGACTTATCTATTTTTATACATTACGAGAAAGGAATCACCTCATAATATTTATATAGCAAATAACATGATTGACAAACATTTCAATGATTATCAATGTCGATACATTAAGTAGTTTTTTACACCAAGTACAATTCTCATTTACCATACAAGGAATCATACAACTCAAATTACGGATACTTGAGTCCTCATTGAAATCCCCACCTAATCTTAACCCCCCTTTTTCCATTCAGATTTCATTTAATCCAGATTCATAATCCTTTCTCGAATCAGCACTATCTACACTAATCTTGCTTTAAACTTCCAATCATAATATTAATTCTTTCCGTCATTATAATTTTATCGATCACTGGGTGATCTCATCATATATATATTATGATTTAATTCTATGTCTTAATTGTTTTGTTTTACTTATCTCCTTTCCATGCACTTTCATTTTTAGACTCGATCTATTCACCATTATCGCTCAACTTTATTATTAGAGTTAGAAACTCGTGGGCTTAACAACTCGCCGAGATTCATTCGAATCATACCAACCAACTAACTCTATACGAAAGTTATTTGTATTTTCAACGCTTCCTCGCTCTAACGTTATAGTTCAAAAAGTCTAACCCACCTAAGGTTTCTAACCCCTATACTCGATATTAAATTGTAAAGTCCCCTAATTCTTGATACTTGAAACCCTAACTCTAAGATTTCATTTATACCATTTCTACGAGCGGAAATATTACTAATAATAATAGCAATAATATACCTTTTTAAACTTAACTTACATTTATCGTAGTCTAATCCCAAGTACGTTAACCTTATTACTATATTCTTTACATGATATATAATACATATCATTAACTTAATACGCTCTATCTATTACAAAAGATATCAATAACATATTCTGCTTTGCTTTTCCTTTTCACTTGATCCCGGGTCGAGCCTTCTAATGTTGCTATACACTTAGAATAAAACATTTAAATTAAGAAAGAATGAGCATTCGAGTGCCCAAACAAGTATTTATATATATATATGTCGAAAGAATTTAAATGTTTTCTTTATAATATTCTTCTACAAACCAATAATAGTGTGAAGTAACTGCACTCAATACTAATTCATAACAACCTCTTCAAATTTTTGAAACTACATATCGATCAGATATGGGTTTTCGTGACATACTATGAACATTGTTTTTCATTTTAAAAGGTTTAGCGTAACTTCATCTCGCAAACCTAGCATTTGACTTACTTGTTCGAGTGTACAAATCTACGGGCCCCAGACGATCAATACTACATTGCTAGAACGATATTATCGTTTCACTCGTCTTACTTTATGCACATAAAAGTTTTCCCATGCTCTGGATGTTCATATCTCGCTTCAAGTTCCATACCAAAGGTTCTATCTTGTTCAACAATAATATATAATTCAACATATACGATATCAAAGGTGTTTCAACATGCGATGAATATAATGATTATCCAAGCAGACACTTCAGATAATCATTTCTAGAAATTAACTAATGTAATATATATCCAATTATTATATACTAACATGTCGATAATCAATGGGCGATATAATATAAGGTTTAATAATCTGTACATTAATAATAATAATTATGAACTTTTACTTCATTCATCAGCATAAAGAAAATGCAAAGTTAGATATCACCGACGCGCTTTTACAATTACGTTAACTTAGATTTATCTTTTCTATCACGACCTATCATTAATCAAATCATTTTACCGATTAAGATATCATAACGAATATATAACATCGCTTTCATAGCCAAAGACATTCCTAACCACATTGTCACATAACCTTAACAACCATCAATCACAAATAAATGCTTAACTAACTAAATTATCTAAGTCCAAATCAATTTCTCAAACCATGTTTACCACCGACATACTTTTATTTGGGTAAATATTTAGTCTAAGACTCTATCTCAAAGTTCAACATTCAGAATATCAACCATATAATTTTAAACGACTTATAATAATTTTTAAATAATTAATATCATTTATCATAATTTTTGAAATATCGTAATCATTATAAAATGATTTAAATATCAAATAATTCTATTATCATTAATATTTAATCAATATTAAATTATTAATGAAATCGCTGCGTAAAATATTAAAGTTATGTATAATAACTCAAAATATTTTTAAAGTATTAATATTACCCTTAAATGATTTTTAAAACACTTAAAATCATTATTAAATAATTACCATTAATATTTAAATATTAATGAACTATTATCTAAATATTAAAAAAGTCATTAATTATAACTTAAAAATATTTTTAAACCATTTAAATCCTCTTTAAATGATTTTTAAATTAATAAAAACCATTATTAAACTATTTATTTAATATAATTATTAAATAAATTTATTATCATTAATATTAACCTAATATCATTAATATTAAATTATTAATGAAAATTCTCCAAAAATATTAAAAGTTACATTTTATCCCTTAAAATATTTTAAAATACATTAATCTCATTTAAAATGATTTTTAAATAATTAAAATTTTTTTCTCTAATTTATTTAATATACTAATTAAATAAATTAAATATCATTAATATTCAAATAATTATAAATATTAATGAAAAATATTCTAAATAATCGTAAAGTGTTTTTCATAATTTAAAATAATTTTTAAAACCATTTTTATAATTTTTATAATTTATTTTCTATTTTAAATAATTTTCTAAAAAAATGTAAATTAAAATATTAGGAACTGTCAATTATAGCCTATATTACACAAATTGTTGCCTTAGTGTTCTCTTGAGCTCAAGAACTTAAACAAACCAGTTGTTCGCTCTTGACCGTGTTCGATTCACAAAGCAGTAATCGAAGTTCGAAGTTAGTTCAAACATTAGTCAGATAGTACTCATGTAGCACTACAACTTTCCAACACTCACTTTGATCAAACAATAACATAATAGAAAGATATGATCTCGCCAAACATGTCGCTGCATTCAAATCTCAGCTTCATCGTAAAACCTAAAATTGAAAGTACCACTTTCCAAATATTCACTACATGCTAATTGTTTGATGTTTTGTGATCTATTACTTTCGTATCAGAGCTCATATATACAAATACGCATCTATTACATAATAAATATATAACATCAACAAATAAAAGCAACTAATGCCTCTATCAAAACCATGTCGATATATAGGTGCTATCAAGATTCCGGAAATTTCTAAATGTAAAATACGGTTTGGATGACCTACTTCGACCTACCACCGATTTCTATTCGCTTAATATTATGAGATTTTAAGGCATAATATTATGGTTATAATATCATTCTATAACTTTGATTCAACAAAACAACAAAAATCTAACAGAATGCAAGATCTCGACCGCCAAACATCCCGTTAGACATTTCAAGCAAGTTCGATCGCCTGTAAAACATCCTCATTAATTCCGGCCAATTCAGATTTCGATCGTGAATAACTTCATTTCCGTAAATCAAATAGCTAATATACCACTTGGATCTTAAAGACCATATACCGTGCTACATAACCCAACACTTAAACAACAAAACACCAAATATACTAAGATTCACACTATTCGACATTCGTTGCTTTAACCATAACATGAACTTTTTCCGTAAAATTGAAAAATCATTAATTCGAGGATTTAGATGTTATGGATTTGTAATATACCAACCCAAATCATCATGTTAGACTACAAACAACATATTTTAACATCAATTCACAAGATCTAACAAAGAACTTTTGGATGTAAATTCAAGGTAGGGTTTTATAATTTTCGATGAACGATTCTTGATTCGCTGTTACCGATTTGATTAGGTGTTCGTGGGTTTTGAAATGGGACCCATTTATCTTGATATTTTCTTGAGGTTCGAGTGGAAGGAACTCGTCGAGTGTTGTATCAAAATGGCTAACTAATGTCCATTTTCTCTTCAATCTATTTATAAACAATTTAGATGTATGTATCGTCATCCTAGAGGTCGATTGGGGCAAAATCGTGGATATGGAGTTGTTGGGGTTGGTAGAATTAGGTTACCTACTAAAGATATTGCCATCTTTGCAAGTTAGCTTACTAAAACACTAAAAAGGGCATTTTGGTCATTTGGTAAATCAATTAAATGGCATTCTTGTAATCTCGACCACCCTTTAGGTTTGACCTTTGTGGTTCAACCCTCAAGGTTTAGCACTTAGTATAAATTATTTTAAGCAACTAGGGTTCGAAATGAAATAAAATAATTTTAGTTTCTAAAATTTTGAAAAAAATAATTTGTTAATTATATTAAGTTTGTAATTATCTTATACATGGACATTAGTGGTTTATTACCCTTAATCATAATTAACTTTGCTAATAAAGCAAAGGGTTTTATAATACCAAAAAATTAGGTTTTATAATATAATTAGGGTTTCTAGAAATTAAATTAGGTTCTAGGTTTTAGGTTTTAATTTACTAATTATGCTTTATTTTAATTATCAATTAAAGTCTATCACACTTGCTATTAATCATCGTAACTCAACTCACCTTGATGCATCAAACCTCCGGGGTTTAGGTTTTCGAATTAGGTTTCTAATATTGGAAATTGTGGTTTTCATTCATAGTTAGGTTTTCTATAATTAGCAAAATATTAAATAAACATGCTTATATATTAGCTTTAAACTCACAATTGAGTTTCAAATTTAGGGTTTCCACAAGAACTAGGGTTTTACCAATTAACATTGTGGTTTTCAAATTAAACACCATAATCGACCAATCATCATAGCAATATAATTTTTTTACAAAGACATATTTATATGGTAATAAAAAATCAAAATATTATAATATAATAATATTATTATCATGCTCTTGATCAAAACCTGTATCTAGGGGTTTGATTCAATATCTCCGATGATCTCATTATAATTAAAATTATAATTTAAGTTAAAATAATTAACTTAATATCCCTAACAAATTCATATAATGAAATAATCATTATAATTATTCTAAAATCATTTCATATATTATTTAAATAATATATACCTATACTTTCATGTAAAATAATTAATAAAAGCATTTCCAATAAGGAATTAATTAGTATAAAATATAATTGATAATAATCAATAATTCTAAAAATAAATTTATTTACAATACTTAATGTAATAAATAAATTTTATTTATCATACATATAATTATAATTACACATTACTCGATACATATCATTCATATTTATTTAAAAAAAAATTTATAATGTAAAATTTATGATTTATTTATATGGAAAATATCTAGTTGTCACATTCAATCCTCCCTTATAAAAGATTCCATCCCTAATCACCACTTAAAAACTTTCACACATACCGTGTAAGTACATAGTATACTCAATTCTTCGTAAGTAGATCTCGATCATCTTCGATTTAACAGATCTTTAACTAATCACATAACACTTATCTATCTCGCTTATACGGAAAATTTATTTCTAATA